>JAHRHZ010000133.1:167273-177955 GCA_024137785.1 Ginglymostoma cirratum
CTCCTCTCCACCTATCCTCTCCTCTATCCATCTTCTATCCGCCTCCCCCCTCTCCCTATTTATTTCAGAACCCTCTTCCCCTCCCCCATTTCTGATGAAGGGTTTAGGCCCGAAACGTCAAGTTTTCCTGCTCCAATGATGCTGCTTGACCTGCTGTGTTCATCCAGCCCCATGCTTGTTATCTCGGATTCTCCAGCATCTGCAGTACCTTTTATCTCAATTTAGTGATGCCCAGCATAGTCATACGGTGTCCTCCCATTGAAGCCAGAATGCTGTTGATCAACAATAACTTCCTGAAATCCTAAAGTACCCTGTTCCCTTCTCTGCTATGTTGTTTCCTGCCTTTATATGTACAGTTACTTCCCTTCACAACGATTTGTCCCTTCTGCATTCTGGCTCCAAACTCCATACCTGACTTCTCTAACTTGCCCAAAACAGCACTGCCCTTGACTAACACACCTTGACTTAAAGTGTACAACCACTAAGACTGACTGTGTACTTCTCCAAACTCTTGTCAAAATGACTTGGGAGGACGGGGATTCTATGATTCTGTGACAACCCCATAAATGACAGGACCAGAGGATCGAGAAATCTCTATGAAGCTCCCTGATTGATTTACTGCTAATTCCTAGACTACCTTCCCACCACTTCTGGAGACAGAAGAGTGGCTTAGTTTCAGATTTGTTGGAGTATATGAAAGATGGGAAATGAGAGGATGACAATGAAAACATTGGTGATAACAAGTCTGCAGCTGGAAATAATTTAAGTGTTTTGGTCATTGTCAGAGTGAGATGATGCCGAGATAGTAAAAACTGCCGATGCTGGAGTCAGAGATAACACTGTGTGGAGCTGGAGGAAACACAGCAGGCCAGGCAGCATCAGAGGAGCAGGAAAGCTGATGTTTCAAGTCAGGACCCTTCTTCAGAAATTCAGATGATGCAGATATAGGCATGTTGTCACATTTTTAAAAAGAAAATGATTCATCCACAGGATGTGGGCATTACTGGCTAGGCCAGCATTTATTGCCTATCCCTAACTGACAAAGGACAGTTGAGAGTCGACCACATCATGTGTGGGTCTGGAGTCACATGTAGGCCAGATTAGATAAGAAGACTTTCCTTTGTAAAGGATATTTGTGAATCAGATAAGTTTTCTTGATAATCATCTTTTAATTCCAATTTTTTTTAAACTATTGAATTCAAATTCAATCATCTGCCATGGTGGGATTCAAACACGGGGCCCCAAAACATTACATAGGTACTGGATTAATAGTCTAGTGATAATACCAGTAGGCCATCCCATCCCTTCAAAATTTTGTTCCAATTTGTTTTTCATGTACTTTGCTTTGAAATCTTTACTTTTTATAATAGCTCTTCCATGACCTCCTCAAGCATTCCTTTCACTTCCGCCTGCGCCGAAAAGCTGAGGTAAAATAATTTAAGTATTTTTGACTATTCCTTCACTGTCAGACACAGCGTCACTCATTTCTTCTCTAGGTGATTCTACATCTTCCTACCAGGTGCTGTCAAAACCTATTTTATTTCCCCTTATATTGACTTCTATGTTTCTTTGCAGTTGCTCGTTAATCTTCCTTACATTTTTTTACTTGGTCTATCACCAACCTGAGTTTTGCTCTAACCTTTACATTTATGCATCAAATATGCTAAATTATCTATGCCGTTTCCCGTTGATGGAACATAGCTAACATTATCCATCTCATCTTTAAAAATCTCACACTGCTGACGCTTTTCTCGATAGGTCATTTCTTTCTTTAATCAATTAACCTGGCTTTTCCATTAATACTATCAAATTTTCAGTTCAGTTCAACACTTTTATGTTAAATACCCTTTCTTCAGTTGTTTCCAAATCTCAGGAGAGATGGTGCCACAGTGGTAAAGCGACTGGATATAAAAGGTGGCCTAATGCTGACCATTGTCAATTGTTATTAAAACTGCTGGGCTCACTCATATACTTTAGGAAAGTAAATCTGCCATCCTTGCCTAGTCTGGCCTATAAGTAACTCCACACCCATAGCAGTTAATTGATTCTTAACTACCCTCTGAGCAATTAGGGTTGAGCAATAAATGGTGGCCCAGCTAGAAACACCAACATCCAATGGAAAAAAATTATACAATTTCAGTCAATATTTTCCAAGTGGCTTCCTACCTTCAAGCATTTATTTGTCCCACTTTATTATTCAGAACCAGTTGTTGTCCTGTATGTTTCCTTCCAGGGAATGGAATTTGCTGACAAATGAAACAATCCCAGCTGCATTCTGAGAACCTTCCCATTATGACATTTGTCTTTATTTTATGTATTTCTTTTCTCTACCACTGTTCAGGAGCAGACCCCCGAGGGCATCCTCCAACCTGCCTGCACCGTCTTCAGCGGGTGCCCGAATATCAGGAGCGTGGGGCTGAAGTGCAACCAAAAACAAAGCATAAGGTCCTTCAGGTAACTAAAAATGGAGTACAAAAGCCCACAACCAATATACACGTGGTCCATGGACTCCAGAGCGCCCCAAAACAAAACAGGTCGGCTGAGAATCCGTGAACCACCAAAATCTGTGGTTACAGGAGACTGCTGCGTGCAACACCCTCCATCCAAGATCCCCAAGGGAAAGAGGGAGGTCTCCTCCATACAGAGACCTCCACTGGGGTTCACCACCACCTAAATGAAACTGTTTGTCCTCCAGCAGCAGATTGTTAAAGTGTAAGTATGTGGACCGAGCTGGACGCCAAACGGAAAGAAATCCGCAGACAGCAGGTGATGGTCCGTGCATGGCACCTGCCATGTAGAGGCTGCAGGAGGCAAGCACCTGTGAGATGTACATGTGGTGGATCCCTGTCGCTCTGGCCCCAGGCCTCTCAAAGATGAAGGCAATGTAGTCGGGATGGAGATTTTGCCAGCCATCCACCAGGCCAAAGAACTTAATTAAGTCCCTCAACCTCCTTCACCAATGCCAAACTTGACCTGGCACCGCCATAGTTCCTGTCCTCAAGGGTGCAGTTAAAATCTCTCCCGAAGACAACACACTGGCCTTTGTTGATGGGGGTGAGATGAGTGGACACTTCTCCATAGAAGTGCATTTGCCTCAGCCCAACTGGAGGAGTGTATATGCTCACAAAGTGAAGGACCGCATCCCCTAGCCGCACCATCAAGTGAAGCAAATGGCCTCGCACCAGCTATTTGACCCCCAACATTTCCGGCTGAAAATGTGAGGCAAACAAGATAGCCACCCTGTCGGATTTGCAGGTGAAGTGACTGATGTTGACCCCTCCTTGCACTCCAGAAGCCAGGTGGCTTAGTCTCCTGTGGCAGTATGGGTTTCTTGCAGGAAGCACACCACATATGTCCCGCCCTGAAGGACCAAGTTCTGGAATCTGTGTTGTGACTCCCTGCTGCTGTTAGTGTTGAGGCTGGTTTTAGTTGTCTTCATGTCAGCAGCATTGAACAATCATCACCAAGAAAAACAATAAGAACA
This sequence comes from Ginglymostoma cirratum, assembly GCA_024137785.1. Lineage (NCBI taxonomy): Eukaryota > Metazoa > Chordata > Chondrichthyes > Orectolobiformes > Ginglymostomatidae > Ginglymostoma > Ginglymostoma cirratum. The sequence goes on from JAHRHZ010000133.1 coordinate 170,758, forward strand.
CTTACTGGGAGGTATGAGGAAGAGCATGTGGATCCCTCACCAGTAAAACAAGGAGCATCTTAAACTTCCACTGGTCGAATCGACTAACCAAGATGTCCTGCGAGCTGCCTGGGTGGACCAGAAGACCACCCCAAAATCTTTTCTGGCTTCTGTGGTTAACATTCCCAATTCCTACATCTTTGTTATGACCGTGAACTTCTCTACACTGCCTGAAAATCTCATGGCTGGTTTCTTTCACACCATTCACCTGTTTATGGAGCAGCCATTTAATACTGTGGATACAAGAGCAGGTCAGAAGCTAGAAATCCTGCAGCAAGCGATTAACCTCCTGACTCCCCAAAGCCTGTCCACCATCTACATACAATGGAATAATCCTCAGTTGCTTGGATAAGCACAACTCTAACAAAACTCAAGAAGCTTGGCACCTTCCAGGTCAAAGCAGCTTGCTGGTTTTGAATCCCATCCACACATATTCCTTCCCTTCACTGATGTTGTGTTGCAACAGTGTATTACCATTTACAAGAGGGGGTGCAGAAATTCATGAGTCTCCTTTGACAATATCTTCGTAAGCCACTACCGTTGAGGAGCACAAGGGAAGCGGATACATGAACACCACCATTTGCAGGGTCCCCTCTAAGCCACTCTCTGTCCTGACTTGGAAATATATCACTGTTCCTTCACTGTCACTGGGTCAAATGTTCTGGAAGTGTCTCCCTAACAGCATTGTGGGTGTACCTATATATGAAATTAAACTGCAGCAACTAAGAAGGAAGCTCACCACGTCCTTCTCAAGGGCAACTAGGAATGGGCAATAAATGCTGATCCAACCAGTGACACCCACATACCATGAATGAATTTAAAAGAACGTATTCTCTTATTTCACTCAAGACACCTTAAACATCCCTTTTTCCATTCTGTAATCATGCCCTGGTCATAAAAATCCACCTACCTCCTTCCGATATTTCTGAACCTCATCTGAATATTGATATAAATAAAGTATTTTGCTTCCATTTCTGTTCACTAATTCTGTTTACGAAGCTAAATTTCCATCAAAGCTACAACAAAATATGTACTAAGTCACAAAGAAAATATTAAGGCAAGATAAAGGTTGGTTGTAGAAGTTTTTACCACACTATACAAAGGATATGATTGTACTAGAGGGGGTGTGGGGAGATTCACCATCACCATGGGATAAAGCATCTTAGCTGTGAAGAGAGGCTGGATAAGCCTACGTTGTGTACCTTGGAACAGAGAAAGTTGAGGGGGACGTAACAGAGGTGCATAAGATTATGAGGGGCATGGACAGTGTGAATAGAAAGTAGCAGTTCCCCTTAGTTAAAATGTCAATAACAGGGGGGTATAATTTAAGGTGAAAGGCAGGAGATTTAGAGGGGACTTGAGGAATTTTTTTTCATCCAGAGGGTGGTGGGGGATCTGGGATGCATCTGGAAAGTGGGACTAGCCAAGATTTAATTAATTTTTCGGGAGGAGCGAAAGAGAGAGAGAGAGAGCACCAGGAGGTTGCAGGGAAGGTAAGTTTTCCCACTTTAAAAAGCTTACCTCGAGCGGGAGCGGCCTTCATTTGTTTGGGCAGCGGCTGAATCCGAGACACTACACGTGTAGTGTCTCCCACCCGCCCTCCTCATCTAACCAAAAAAAAAGGACTCGGTGGTGTGTAGATAAGGTAAGGCTTTTTCTATTTCATTTTTTTTATATCGTGTGATTGGTAAAAACTTTTTTCATTTATCTAAATTAAGTTTAGGATTAAAAATGGCAGGAGATCTCAGACCCGTGTTATGCTCCTCTTGCTCAATGTGGGAGCTCAGGGACACGGCTGATGTCCCTGACTCCTTCACATGCAGGAAGTGTGTCCAGCTGCAGCTCTTGTTAGACCGCATGACGGCTCTGGAGCTGCGGATGGACTCACTTTGGAGCATACACGATGCTGAGGGGGTCGTGGAGAGCACGTTTAGCGAATTGGTCACACCGCAGATTAGGATTGCTGAGGGAGAAAGGGAATGGGTGACCAAAAGGCAGAGAAACAGCAGGAAGGCAGTGCACGTGTCCCCTGTGGTCATCTCCCTCCAAAACACGTATACCGTTTTGGATACTGTTGGGGGAGATGGCTCACCAGGGGAAGGCAGCAGTAGCCAGGTTCATGGCACTGTGGCTGGCTCTGCTGTACAGAAGGGCAGGAAAAAGAGTGGAAGAGCTATAGTCATTGGGGATTCAATTGTAAGGGGAGTAGATAGGCGGTTCTGTGGTCGAAAATGAGACTCCCGAATGGTACGTTGCCTCCCAGGTGCACGGGTCAGGGATGTCTCAGATCAGCTGCAGAACATTCTGAAGGGGGAGGGCGAACAGCCAGTTGTTGTGGTGCATATCAGCACCAATGATATAGGTAGAAAACGGGATGAGGTCCTACAAGCAGAATTTAGGGAGTTAGGAGCCAAGTTATAAAGTAGGACCTCAAAGGTAGTAATCTCAGGATTGCTACCAGTGCCACGTGTTAATCAGAGCAGAAATGAAAGAATAGCCAGGATGAATGCGTGGCTTGAGAGATGGTGCAGGAGGGAGGGGTTCAGATTTTTGGGACATTGGGACCGGTTCTGGGGAAGGTGGGACTATTACAAATTGGACGGTCAACACCTGGGCCAGACTGGAACCAATGTCCTTGAGGGTGCTTTTGCTAACGCTGTGGGGGAGGTTTAAACTAATGTGGCAGAGGGATGGGAACCAAATATTGGACAGAAAGGAGGTAGTAACTAAAGCCTGTAGGGAACCAGATAATGGAGTCAGCGAGACTAAAGGGAAGAGTAGGCAGGGAGCAGATGATAAACACAAAGGGACAGGTGGTCTGAGGTGCATTTGTTTTAATGCGAGAAGTGTAGTAGATAAGGCAGATGAACTTAGCGCTTGGATCGGTACCTGCGAGTATGATGTTATTCCTATCACTGAGACTTGGTTGCGGGAAGGGCATGATTGGCAACTAGATGTCCCAGGATAATGATGCTTCAGGCAAAAAACAGAGGGAGGTAAAAGAGGTGGAGGAGTTGCATTACTGGTCAAAGGCAATATCACAGCTGTACTGAAGGAGGGCACAATGGAGGACTCAAGCAGTGAGGCAATATGGGTAGAACTCAGAAATAGGAAGGGTGCAGTAACAATGTTGGGGCTGTACTACAGGCTTCCCAACAGCAAGCGTGAGATAGAGGTACAAATATGTAAACAGATTATGGAAAGGTGTGGGAGCAACAGGGTGGTGGTGATGGGAGATTTTAATTTTCCCAACATTGACTGGGATTCACTTAGTGCTAGGGGTCAAGATGGAGCAGAATTCGTAAGGACCATTCAGGAGGGTTTTCCAGAGCAATATGTATGTAGTCCAACTTGGGAAGGGACCATACTGGACCTGGTGTTGGGGAATGAGCCCGGCCAGGTGGTTGAAATTACAGTAGGGGACTACTTTGGAAATAGTGATCACAATTCTGTAAGTTTTACAATACTTGTGGACAAAGATGAGAGTGGTCCTAAAGTAAGAGTTCTAAACTGGGGGAAGGCCAACTATACCAAAATTCGGCAGGATCTGGGGAATATAGATTGGGAGAAACTGTTTGAAGGTAAATCCACATGTGATATGTGGGAGGCTTTTAACGATAGGTTGATTAGCGTGCAGGAGAGACATGTTCCTGCGAAAATGAGGGATGGAAATGGCAAGATTACGGAACCATGGATGGCAGGTGAAATTGTGAGACTAGCTAAGAGGAAAAAGGAAGCATACATAAGGTCTAGGCGACTGAAGACAGACGAAGCTTTGGAAGAATATCGGGAATGTAGGGCGAATCTGAAACGAGGAATTAAGAGGGCTAAAAGGGGACATGAGATATCTTTAGAAAACATGGTTAAGGAAAATCCCAAAGCCTTTTATTCATATATAAAGAGCAAGAGGGTAACTAGGGAAAGGATTGGCCCACTTAAGGACAAAGAAGGAAAGTTACGTGTTGAGTCGGAGAAAATGGGTGACATTCTTAATGAGTACTATTGCCATTCCTTCAATGTCACTAGATCAAAATCCTGGAACTTCCTTACGATCAGCATTATAGGTGTTCCTAAACCAACTGGACTGCAACAGTTCAATGCCATCACCTCCTCAAAGGCAATTAGGGATGGCCAGCATAGCCTACAGGCCATGAATGTATTAAGAATAAAGGAAGCAAGGCATGACTATTACAAATAATACCAGGACAGACCTCAACAACAACAACACAGACCTAAACAGTTCCTAGTAAATATTAACAATTATATAAGTTATTTTATTGTGCCTATATATATGTGTGTGAATCAGATGGATAAATCACCTTTTTGCACACCTGTTTTAACTTTTCCTGCAACAATGTGTAGGTGAAACCCTAACATCAACATCTGGCGTGCAGGCTGTCATGCCTTGTTGCCACAGGTATCCTTCAAATGTCTGGGTCTTGGAGGGCTCAGGTGACTGGATGTTTCCTAGACTGCTGCATTCAGCCTCACCTGCTGGGATTGATGGTGGAGGGGATGACGAAATGCTGCATACCTAGGGATATCACAAGAAAGCCCTACAGCAGCTTGGAGAAATGTTTGGAGTTTCATGGATCTTGTCTCCTTTTGTCAAACCAATGTTGCACTGAGTTCATTGCCTTAACGATAGACTATAGATCTAGCTGCACATGAAGCGAATGGTTGACTCAGATCACCATTGGCTATTGCTGTTTCTTCCATCGATGAAGCCAATGCCTGAAACATGGCAAAACCTATGGCATGGACTCTTTTGTACTTTGCACTAAGTTGTGAGATATCCCTTGTATCTCTGCGATTTAGTTCCTGAGGTTGTGCTGCATGTCGCGCAGGTGTCAGTGGCTGTGAATGAAATCATGTCTGCTGCGTGGGGCTTAACAGGAGCCTGGACCTTCACAGTTCTCCGATCATCTGGGGATCTGACCACACATCCTCTGTCAGCTGCTAGCATGTGTCTGTGTATGCTCACCAGATTGTGCTCTGAATCCGTACATGACCTTTCTGCAAACTATGTGGTTGGAACCATTGAAGAGGCTCTTCGGCCCTCCAAGGTTTCTGCTGAGGAAGATGAAGGTGCATCCTCTGGTGCCTTGGGTTCTCGATCTGCAGATGTGGAGCCTTCAGGGTCCTGCCAGACTGCAGCCTGTCCTTGGGATGACCTATGATGGGGAACAAATAGAATCACATTAAAAATCATAGCTTGAGCCCTTCACATTTCTTTGCCTCCAACTTATGTGCCCATTGCCACCAACAGGATGGTTGTATCTTCCTCCTGATGCCTGGATGGTCTGCAATGTGTCATGCTCCCACCTCACCAGCAATTTCCTTTGCCTGCGCCTTGGTGTCTGTCTGAGGACTCAAGGTAGGAACTCCTCCTGCTGTATGTCCCCCTCATGGCCACAGCTAGTCTGCTTTTCCTGCATGATAAAGTGTAGTGACAGTGACAACTAACACCTGGACTGCATGTATTCAAATCACACAGTGATCTGTCAGCACACAAAAAAAGGCAAACTTCCATGTGATTTAGCTTTAATTCCTGTCTGCCATTACAATTGAGCATGAATTTTCTCTTCTGGCATAGTTGCCCACTCTTACACATACACAGATCCCTGTTGCAATTGTGAGACTGGCCATTATGCCAGCTGATTGAAACAGGCCATTATTCCATTTCTCACACTGGATCCAAGTTCTTGCATGAACCTCATCATCCCTCACCTCCTGTACAACCTCTCTCCTTGGACTACCTTGATCCAGCAGAGGGCCTTCTGATATCAGCCACAATGAATAACACTTTCCACTTTTCTCTGACATCTTGGAGAAAAGCCTACGGAATCATGCAATTTGGCTGCTTTGGTGTTTGGACATAGACGGACGACAGAACTAGCAGTAGTGGTGGGGACAGGGAATGGAAATGATCAGCGAAGATGTCTGAGGAAGGTACATTCTTCTAACTGGACTTAAAACTCAGAGTTAGCAACAATGGATCTCTGAGGAAGAGGGTTCCAAAGAATTGTGATGCTCTGAGAGAAATAAATCATCTTTATGTCTTTGCATACATAAGGTCTAGGCGACTGAAGACAGATGAAGCTTTGGAAGAATATTGGGAATGTAGAGCGAATCTGAAACGAGGAATTAAGAGGGCTAAAAGGGGACATGTGATATCTTTAGCAAACATGGTTAAGGAAAATCCCAAAGCCTTTTATTCATATATAAAGAGCAAGAGGGTAACTAGACAAAGGATTGGCCCACTTAAGGACAAAGAAGGAAAGTTATGCGTTGAGTCAGAGAAAATGGGTGACATTCTTAACGAGTACTTTGCATCAGTATTCACCAAGGAGAGGGACATGACGGATGCTGAGGTTAGGGATAGATGTTTGATTACTCTAGGTCAAGTTGGCATAAGGAGGGAGGAAGTGTTGGGTATCCTAAAAGGCATTAAGGTGGACAAGTCCCCAGGTCCTGATGGGATCTATCCCAGATTATTGACGGAAGCGACAGCGGAAATAGCCGGGGCCTTAACAGATATCTTTGCAGCATCCTTAAACACGGGTGAGGTCCCGGAGGACTGGAGAATTGCTAATGTTGTCCCCTTGTTTAAGAAGGATAGCAGGGATAATCCAGGTAATTATCGACCGGTGAGCCTGACGTCAGTGGTAGGGAAGCTGCTGGAGAAGATACTGAGGGATAGGATCTATTCTCCTTTGGAAGAAAATGGGCTTATCAGTGATAGACAACATGGTTTTGTGCAGGGAAAGTCATGTCTTACCAACTTAATAGAATTCTTTGAGGACGTGACAAAGTTGATTGATGAGGGAAAGGCTGTAGATGTCATATACATGGACTTCAGTAAGGCGTTTGATAAGGTTCCCATGGCAGGCTGATGGAGAAAGTGAAGTCGCATGGGGTCCAGGGTGTACTAGCTAGATGGATTAAAAACTGGCTAGGCAACAGGAGACAGAGAGTAGTAGTGGAAGGGGGTTTCTCAAATTGGAGACCTGTGACCAGTGGTGTTCCACAGGGATCTGTGCTGGGACCACTGTTGTTTGTGATCTATGTAAATGAGTTGGAGGAAGGTATAGGTGGTCTGATTAGCAAGTTTGCGGATGACACGAAGATTGGTGGAGTAGCAGATAGTGAAGGGGAC
>JAHRHZ010000133.1:178355-200162 GCA_024137785.1 Ginglymostoma cirratum
TCCTATGATGCTGCTTGACCTGCTGTGTTCATCCAGCCCCATGCTTGTTATCTCAGTGTCTTTTAAGATGTCTCTGGACAGGTACATGGGTGCACAGGGAGCAAAGGGATACAGACCCTTAGAAAATTGATGACAGGTTTAGACAGAGGATCTCGATCGGCGCAGGCTTGGAGGGCCGAAGGGCCTGTTCCTGTGCTGTAATTTTCTTTGTTCTTTGTTCTTTATCAGCTTTAAATAGGAACCCCTGATGGTGAAACTATGTCCCTGCTCAGATAGCACACCAGAGCAGCAAGAGAAGTAGAATTGTGCCAATGACTTGTGAACTCTAGTGGGATGCAGTCTTAGATGTAGTGAGTAGCTTTATGGTAAGCAGTACATAGCTGAGGTCTTGAGGCAGTGTCTGTGTTTCGATGCTAGAGGCTAGCCTGACCAAAACACCGAGCATAGTCTCAGTAGGTTAACTCCATAAGAAAAATAAGATCAAAAGGGCTGTGAGCTCAGCAAAGTTCATGGTTATTTCCCAGTTTGTGAGGTTAGCTCTTAAGTAAGAATCCGGAATTATGTTGATGATTAGAGGTTTGCAAGCAATTTCAGGAATCCGAAGGAATACCATCTTCGGATGACCAGGACATGAGCAGTTATTGAGGAAGTGCTAAGACCAGATCTTCAGAAATGAAGAATTGGAATTGCTTGCGAAAGAAGCAATATTTGAATGACACTTGGTGACTTGGATACTTCAGTCTCACTAAAGTCTGAGTTTGCTGCTGTGGGATCTGTCTTGACCGCATTTGCTATTTTGCATGGGTGCTCTATTACAATTTGTCTGTTAACTCATATTACCTCATGTTAACCCTAACCTCATGTTAATTCTGGATGTTAGAGCATAAAGTTGTATAGGGTAAACTGTTTTACTGTTCAAACCTTGTACAGTAAAGCTTTTCTTGTTTCTTCAACATGGTGAAATTTGTTGTCTTTATTCTCTTAATAAGTACTTGAGATTTCACATTTAGTCCATAGTAAACCTCATCAACTGTCAATAAAGAAGAACAAAGAACAAAGAAAATTACAGCACAGGAACAGGCCCTTCGGCCCTCCAAGCCTGCGCCGATCGAGATCCTCTGTCTAAACCTGTCATCTATTTTCTAAGGGTCTGTATCCCCTTGCTCCCTGTGTCCATCCATGTACTTGTCCAGATACATCTTAAAAGACACTAACATGTCTGCGTCTACCACCTCCGCTGGCAACGTGTTCCAGGCACCCACCACCCTCTAAAACATATTGCGGGTCCCAAACTAGATTGTAAAATGAAATTAGCAGTCTAGTCCAGGATTGTAATTGTATACATACATACATAAGGATTAAACCTCATTCGGACTTCAATAAATTTTCCCTTACTCTGACCCCCTTATTAATTTACTATTCCATATTCCTATTTTAGGTGCTGTATATCTTTCCTAGTATCCTGTGTTCCTAGTATGCCTCTGTGATATAATCTATAGTTTCTCAAATCTCTGTCAAGCTGGTTTAAACCCTCCTTAGTAGCACCAGCAAATCATCCTGCAAGGAGTTTACTGCTCGCTCTACTTAAGTGTAGACTGTCCAGCTTGATCAGATCCCATCTCCCATAACTGATCCCAATGTTCCAAAAATCTAAACACGATAGGCAGAACAGCCTCCTTCTGTGTTGTAGCAATTCTGCACTGTCTTTACATGTAATTATCTACTTATTTCCCGATTTCTATACCCATGTGTGGCACTGAGAATAATCTGGAGATTATTACTTTTGAGATCCTGCTTGCTAATTTCCTACATAAGTCCCTAAATTCTGACTGCATGACTGCAACTGTCTTTCTCTTTGGTACCAATGTTGACCATGACTGCTCACTGTTCACACTCCAACCTTAGTGTTCTCTATAGCCACTCAATGACATCCTCCACATTGACACCACAGAGACAACGCACCATCCTGGATTCATGTCTGAAGCTACAAAAATGCCTCACTGTTGAATCTCATTCCACTTGTTTCCTCCAGTCTTCCTTGTACAGCTATGCCACTTGTGCAGTCATGGACTTGGCTCTGGCTGCAATCCCCAAAAGAACCATCATTTCCATCAGTATTCAGAACTGAACACTGGCTGAAGAGTGAGATGTGCTGCCTGCTTGTTCCTGCCTGGATTTCTAGTGGTCACATTTTTCAGTGCGCAATCTAAAGTTGTGGGGTGACCATGTCTATAAACATGCCTTCCATGAAGCTTTCAACTACACACATGCTGTAGTGACAAAAGCTGCTTCTCAAGATCAGAAATCCAAAGCTTGACGCGCTACAACTGATGATACTTCCTGCACAAAAGCAGAAAATGTTGGAGAAACTCAACAGGTCTGGCAGCAGCATCTGTGGGGAGAAAAAGAAAGTTAACATTTCAAGTACCGTGACCCTTTGTCAAGACTGAAAGCAGCTGGGAAATGGTGATATTTGTGCTGATGTCAGGCGTTGGGGTGGGTTGGAGGAAAAAGGAGTGAGTTGAATGGACGGAGACTTGCAGAGAGAGAGAGAGAGGAGCAGACAAAGGGGTTGCTGTTGATAAGCTGGGAGAAAGATAAGTACTGAAAGGGTGCTCACAGGAAGTGTGAATAGTTGAAAATGTGTTGGCTCTCCTGGGTGGAATGTTTTTGCATATACAACACAGGTGTTCACCTCCAGCCTGCACTTCGTCTCCCCAATGTAGAGTAGACCACATTTCCTTAACAAATGGTTAAACATGATGGGCATGGAGTTGCTACATAGCACAAAATGTGTCCTATCGAGGATGAACTCTGCCATTCCTCTATTTATTAATTAATAACTGTTATTGCCAATAAACCTTAATATTATGAATAAAGCTTTATCAATACTAATAAAAGCAACTATTATTAATAAACCTAATACAGGTAAAACCTACTAATACTACCATATCTATGATTTTAAAAAAAACTTGACAAATATACAAAGACTCACATTCTGCCTTGCAAGGCAAATCTTTAAGAGAAATATGAAACACTCATCACCTGATCTATTACCAGCGATATCATTTATGGATTTTTGTTTCTGAGTGGGATCCCTGAACCCACATCCTGTATTCCTCTCAAATGCTCAGCTTGTCTGCCCTCCTCTTAAGTGTCCCCTGCTTTGTCCTGCTGTCATTGGCAAAGGTTGTGACGTGAGTGTCACTGATAATCTAAAGGAAAAATCTGACTAGAATAAAACGAAACCAAATCTACTCATGTATTACTGGTGCACAGTGGCCTTCATCTGGTCAGATCTAGATTCGTACTGAGAAAAACCACAATTCTATTGGTCAGAAATCTGGCACCAACAGTATTCAAAACTTTTCAGTTCCATTCAGATTATACCACACCAAATCACATACTGGGGATCATCAGCCAGCATTTCACCACTTCGCAAGATGTCACCACCAGACATATATTCCTCTCCCTTCCCTTGTTCGCATTCCACATCAACCAGTCTCTCTGCGACACCCTGGTTTTCTGCTCCTCCATTCCCAACACCACCCCTCAAGGCACCTTTCCATGCTATTGCAGAAGTTTAGCACCTGCTCATTAACCTCCTCCCTCCTCACTATCCAAGGCCCCTGATGCACCTTCCAAGTGAAGCAGCAATTTACCTGCATTTCACACAATCTAGTCCGCTGAACTTACTGCTTACAATGTTGTCTGTTCTATGTTAGAGAGATGAAATGCAGGCTGGGAAACCGCTTTGCAGAATACCTACATTCTGTCCATAAAAATGACCACAAGCTTCCAGTTGCCTGCCTCTTCAACACACCAGCATAATCCCTGCCCAATATTTCTCTCTTGGACTTGCTATGTTGGTCCAGTGATGAAATGTGCAAGATGGAAAAACAGAATTTTATTTTCTTTTGGGGATCCTGCAGCCTTCAAGACTTAATATTGAGTTCAATAATTTTGGGGTCTGAACAACTTTTTCCATGTCCTTTACACACTCCAAGACCCCAGGCCCTGTCATGACATGGATTGTTTTCAGAACAGCCAATCCATTTTCATCCACTAATGGTTCCTATTATCAGCTTTTCTTCATCCCTGGCTAATCATTATCCATTCCTTTGTCTGTCTGTCTTTCCCTCTGGGCTCCATCACTGACTATCTCGCACTCATTTCTTCTGCACGTATACCATCTTTTCCTAGTTCTGAAGAAGGGTTACTGGACCTGAAACATTAATTCTGCTCTATCCTCACAGATGCTGCCAGAACCTGCTGAGTTTCTCCAGCAATTTCTTTGTTTGAAACGCCATACTGTCTCTTTGCATAAATTGTTTGCATACGTAAATGAAATCTAGTTCAGTGTTATGTTCATCACCAATTTTGTCTTTTAGTTTTACACAGCTTCTGCCCACTCTGACTCCCTCCCCATCCCACCCCAACCCCCCCAACAGTGCCTCAGCCATTACTCCTCACCTTCAACAGGCCGTGGTTAAATTGTCTCACGTTGGAGGTGGTTATTGCCTGGCATTCGTATGACTTGAATTTTATTTGCCATTTGTCAGCCCAAGCATGGATATTGTCCAGATGTGAATATAGACTGCTTCAGTGTCTGACAAATTGTGCATAGTGTTGAACATTGTTTGCCGAGGATTGCACATTCCCTCTTCCTTATGCTGGAGTGATGAAGTGATTGGTGAAGCAGCTGAAGATGGTTGGGCTTTGGACACTACCCGGAGGAACTCCTGCAGAGACGTCCTAGAGCTGAGGTGACTAACTTCCAATAATCACAGTATGACTCCAACCAGCAGAGAATTTGTCTTCTGATATTCACTGATTCTAGTTTCGCTGGGGTTCCTTGATGCCACACTCAGTCAAATGTGGCTTTGATATCAAGGGCTGTCACTCTCACCTCACCTCTGGAATTCAGCTCTTTTGTCCATGTTTGTACCAAGACTGTAATTAGGTATGAGTTAATTAACATGAGTGGACCTGGCAGAACCCAAACTAGATGTAAGTGAGCAGGTTATTGCTGAACAGGTGCTGCCTGACAGCACTGATGATGACATCTTCAATCACCTTACTGAGGATCAAGGGAGACTGATGAAGCGATAATTAGCCGGGATGGAGTTGTCTTGATTTTTGCATACATGACATACTCGAGCAATTTTCCACATTATCGGGTAGATGTCAATGTTGTAACAGTTGGAAGAGTTTGGCTAGGGGAATGGCAAATTCTGTAGCACAGGTCTTCAGTCTTATTGCCAGAATATTGTCAGGGCCCACAGACTTTGCAGTATTCAGCATCCAACTGTTTCTTGATATCACATAGAATGAATCGAATTGGCTGAAGACTGGTATTTGTAATGCCAAGGATCGCTAGGGGAAGCCAAGATGGAGCCCTCCAAGGATGCAACCTCAGCCCCCTACTGTACTCCCTTTACACCTATGACTGTGTTGCCAAATTCCAAATAACGTCATCTGCTGACGACACCATGTAGCGGGATTGATATCTAAACACAACGAGTCAAACTACAGAAGGGAGATGGAGGGCTTGGCGACATGGTGCAAGGAAAACAATGAATCTACTCAGCACTTCTGGCTGAAGTTTGCTGCGATTGCTTCAGTCTTATCTTTTGCACTGATATGTTGAGCTCTTCCATCATTCAGGAAGGGATATTTGTCATGCCTCCTCCTCCAGTGAGTTGTTTAATTGTTCACCACCATTTATAACTGCATATGACAGGACTCAGAGTCACAGAGATGTACAGCATGGAAACAGACCCAGTCAACATGTCCATGCTGACCAAATATCCTAAATTATTCTAGTCCCATTTGCCAGCATTTGGCCCATATCCCTCCAAAACCTTCCTATTCATATATACTATAAGATGCCTTTTAAATGTTGTAATTGCACCAGCCTCCACCACATCCTCTGGCAGTTCGTTCCATACACGCATCACCCTCTGCATGAAAAAGTTGCCCCTTAGGTCCCTTTTAAATCTTTACCCTCTCACCTTAAACCTATGCCCTCTAGTTCTGGACTCCACTACCCTGGGGAAAAGACCTTGACTATTCACCCAATCCCTGCCACTCATGATTTTATAAACTTCTATAAGGTCACCCCTCAGCCTCAGATGCACAAGGGAAAATAGCCCCAGCCTATTCAGCCTCTCCCTACAGCTCAAACCTTCCAACCCTGGCAACATCTTTGTAAATCTCAACCATGGACCCCCCCATGGATGCGACCTCAGCCCCCTACTGTACTCCCTTCACACCTACGACTGTGTTGCCAAATTCCAAATGAACGCCATCTATAAGTTTGCTGACGACACCACGTAGTGGGATGGATATCTAACAATGACAAGTCAAACTACAGAAGAGAGATAGAGGGCTTGGTGACATTGTGCAATGAAATCAACCTGTCTCTCAACGTCAGCAGAATGAAATGACTTCAGAAAGAAAGGAGAACACGGCCCCATCTACATTAACAGAACTGGGGTTGAGAGGGTGAACAGCATCAAATTCCTGAGAATGATGATAATGGACAACTTGTCCGGGACTTCCCATGTAGATGCGACAGACAAGAAGGCCTCTTCATCCTCAGGCGGCTCAGGAAATCTGGCATGTGCACAAGGTCCCTCACCAACTTCACAGATGTACCATTGAAAACATTCTGTCCGGGTGCATAACAGCCTGGTATGGCAGCTGCTCAGCCCACGACCGTAAAAAACTACAGAAGGCGGTGTGCACAACCCAGACCATTATGGAAGCCAACCTTCTATCCATTTACACAGTTCGATGCCGCCAAAAGGCTGCCAACATCATCAAAGACCCATTGCACCCCGGTAATGATCTGCTTCAAACCTCTTCAGTCAGGCAGAAGATACAGAACCCTGAACGCATACACGAGCAGGTTCAGGAACAGCTTCTTCCCGGCCGTTATCAGACTGATGAATGGACTCTCTAACCTCAAATAACGCTGATCTTGCTAATGTTGATCTCACCTGGCGTACACCCTGTGCAATATAATCTGTATCCCTCTGTCTAAGTCTTTTTGATCTGTACATCCTTTGTTTATTATGATCTGCCCGTACTGCTCCCAAACAAAATTTTTCACCGTTATTTCATTACATATGACAATAAATAAGTCAATCAAATCTTTTCTGAAACCTTTCAAGTTTCACATCTTTCCCATAGCAAGGAGACCAGAATTGAATGCAGTATTTCAAAAGTGGCCTATCCAATGTGCAGCTGCAACAATGACCTCCCAGCTTCTATTTTCAATACATTGACCAATAAAGGCAAACATTCCAAATGCCTTCTTCACTACTCTGTCTACCTGCGACTCCACTTTCAAGAAACTATGAATCTGCATTCAAGGTCTCTTTGTTCGGCAACACTCCCGAGGACCTTACCATTGAGTGTATAAGTCCTGCCCTGATTTGCTCTACCAAAATGTAGCACGTCACATTTATCTAGATTAAACTGCATCGGTCAGTCCTCAGCCCATTGGCCCATTTGATCAAGATCCAGTTGTACTCTGAGGTAACCTTCTTCTCTGTTCACTGCACCAACTTTTGGGTCATCTGCAAATTTAGTTACCATACCTTCTATATTCACATTCAATTAATTTATGTAAATGATAAAAAGCAGCAGACCCAGCACCGATCCCTGTGGCACACCACCGGTCAGAGGCCTCCAGTCCAAAAAGCAACCCTCCACTCTTAAGCGAAAGGTGTAAACAGAAAAGACCAAGACCCCCAACACTGCCGCCATCAGACACTACCGGGACAGGAACTGCACTGGGTGAAACACAGAGCAAAGCCCACACTGCTCTTCCGAAAAGGAAAATAAAGCTGCCACGACTTTGTTAAACAAAAATAAAGACGCCATTGCTCTGGGGAAAAGCAAAAATAAATAAACAAGCAACAAAATGGCTGTACCTTGACTCTTTCCCCACCAAACTCTTTTGGGCAGGAACCATGGGGACTGTGGTGGGGGGGGGGCAGTGGAGGGAAATAAAAATAAACTCAAGCAAAATCAAAGAAAACAAATAATTAAACAAATAACCAACTAAATAAATAAATCCCCTCTGCTCCCTGCCCATTGAACACTCCTGAGACAGGGAAAACAATGGTTTAAAATCCAGAGGAGGTTACCCTGCTCATTTCAACTAAAGACAGAATTCCCCTCACACCGATCCTGATCAAACACATCTGGGATACTGACAGTACAGGGCTAAAATAGAAATCCTCTGGGCTCTTCCAAAGAGTCTAAAATCAGAGTAAAGGGAAAATAAGACAGCCTCTTCCCAGGGTATCAAACTGAAAACAAATGTAAGTTCAAAAAGGCAAAATGGAAAATTATACTACAGAGATAATTAACTAAATCAGAATATCATTATCCAGACTGATAATTCACTCCAACCCCTATGGCACCCAATGTTCTCGAAAGGCCTCGACTGTGCCGGTGACCACTGCATGCTCCCTGTGCGGATGTAACCATAAAAGTGGGACAGACAGTCAGGAACACCAAGCCCCTCTTTGGCCCACTGCCTGGCCCAGTTGATGGTCATCTTCGCCAGGCCCAAAGCAAAGCCATGAGAGGGGTTGTAGACTTGTCCCTCCCTCCCCGTTCCAGGTGCCTGTAGATCAGGCTGAAGTGCAACCAAAATTTTAACAGCAGCCCCTTCAAAAAACTAAAGAGGAGTTTCAGACAAATGCACTCGACATAAATGTGAAACACTAACTCTTCCAGGCCACAGAATGTCCATGTGGACTGACACCCGGTAAACTTGCTCATTCGCTGGTTGCACAGGAATGCAGCACTCTTCATCCTAGATCCCTGATGTAAGAGGGAGGATCTCTCCATAGAGGGCCCTCCACTGGGAATCTCCACCGTTGGAGTGCAAGGAATGTCTGGGCAGCGGGTAAAGGTACGGCAGAGGAGAGTGTGCAGCATCAACTTGTACAAATAATGCCTCCATGGCTTGAATATCCCCGAGACAGCTCAGATTGTGGGGCACCACGTCACGGGGGAAGTTCCATGATGTAGGACAATGTTGAGTTCTGGACAGGCAGGGATCAGTTTGTCCAGAAGCCCACCGCATGCCTTAGCCACCTCAAGTGCAAGGGAGGTGTCAGGACCAAGTGCCTTGTCCATTAGAATCCGGATGGCTCGAGTCGCGAACCAGATGTGGACCAATGCCCTCGCAGTCAACTGTGCCAGACTCTGGTCAGCACTGCATCCTGAGCACTCTCCTCCCTTGGCCAGTGCAAACCACGCTTGAGGAGGAAGCTGTTCCTGAGCAGCTGCTCCTTGACAAGAGCCATCTCTCCTGTAGGGGGAGAGTTTTGGCGCGAGCCGACCGTGTCCCAGACTGTGATCAGGTCCAGAAGATGACTGGCAATCCCTGGAAGAATACACGAGGCCGGAACCACTCTACAAACAGGAACTGCTTGTCGTAACGGAGGCTGCGCACCTGATAGAAGAAATACATCATTAGGGCACACCACCTTGGAGAAGGCTCGACTTAAAGGTATCACTGCAGGGTCTGAAGGTGGAAAGTCACTACCTGGGTGCAAAGGCACCCCAGCACCAGACTCAGAACCGCAGCAGCAACCCAGTGTTGCCCCTTGTCCCAGAAAAACTCAATGATTTTTTCTGGATGCAGTGACAAATTGGGGGAGAAACCAAAGTGACCAGCCTGTACCACAACATGTCTGCCGCCAGCTAGTTTATGACCAGCACTCGGACCCTGTAGGATAACACTCGGAGCAGTCCTGTCCAGCACGCTAAGTGGGTGGTCACCTTGGTCTCCAACTTGTGCCAATTCGCCGGCCAGGATTCCTCAGCTGTCCTCAACATGACTCCTAGGTAGAGGAGATGAGTGATACTCCATGTGAAGCACCGGAGCTCCTCCGGCAGGGGGTCCATCTGCCACAGATTAACCAGAAGTCCTGAACATTTGCTCCAGTTGATCCTTGAGAGGACACCGCAAAGTAGGACTCATGCATCCTCCACAGGTCAGTTGCGCATGTGAATATGAGGAGCACATCATCGATGTACACCGAAAGAACCATCTCCAGCCCTGGCCCTTGCACAGCCAAACCCAAAAGCCGCTTATGCAAGCAGTGCAGGAATGGTTCCACGCAGAGATAAAAAAGTTGGCTGGACAGGAGGCAGCCTTCCCAAAGGAGGCACTCCTCTCCCAAAGTAGATTGGCACTGTCAGGGACCTGTTAACCTTCACTAGGCACTCCGTGGCAGTGTACAGAAGTCGGATCCAGGTGACATGGTGCATCCCGAAACTGAAACTTCGAAGAGTTCTGAGCAGATACTCATGATCCGTACTGTCGAATGCCTGTTCCTGATCAAGGGTGAGAAAGGCACTCAACAGGCCAGCTGTCTGGACCAGACAGATGTTGTCATGGGTGCTCAGGCCTGGGACGGTGTAGGACTTTCCGGATGGATCATGTGATCCAGCACCATGCCAAGGCGAGTAAAAAGTGCCCTGGCAAAGTCTTTATTGTCAATGCTGAGGAGGGAGACCAGACACCAATTGTTTAACACATGGAGATCCCTCTTCTTAGGCAAGAAAGGGGCATCTCTCCAGTCACGATTTGTTCCTCCAGGACCTGAGCATATTTGCCCACCAGGAAGTCCCAAAATGCCCTGAAGAACTCCACAGTCAGCACAGCCAGCCCCCGGAAAGATGGTCGAGGACACTGGTCAGGTCTGTTGAGCTTAGAGGGGCATTAAGCCTCTCGGTACCCCCAGGGCTAACCTGCAGCTGATCCTCCCACAAAACTTTGTGGGCTTCCTCACTGGATGGATCCAGAGAGAAGAGAACTTTATAATAGTCCCTTGCTTGGGCCCTGATGCCCTCTGAATCCAATACAAGGGATCTGTCATTAACTAGCAGCATAGGGAGCTGCTGGCAGACCCCTTGCCTTTTTTCCAGCGAGTAGAAGAGGGACCCGTGGTTGAGAGTGAGAAGGAACTGGACAAGCGATCCCATGTATGCATCCCGGGACCCAAAAAGATGCAAACTGCAGCCTTCTTCTCTTCATGTACCTCCCAGAGGGCCGGTCCACATCGCGCTGACCAAGACGTGACTCCGGGTCCAGCATCTCTTCCTCCAACCCCTCAACTCTGGATTTCTGCCTTTTCGGCGAACCATACATGTACTGTGTCATGCCCACATCCCACCATTGCCTCAAGGAGGGGAAACCCCCGCTTCCTTCTCCAACCAGCCCATAAGTGACAAAACAAGTCCCAGAACTGCATGTCCTCCAGCAGGCGGTTGTTAAAGTGCCAGCACACCAACCTCACCCTGGCGCTGAATGGAACAAGCTCCGTCCAGACCAGGTTGTAATTGGAAAACGGCCTCTGCTGTATGGAGGCCTTCCGGACGCAGGAGCATATGCCCTGAAAATGAAAAGGCGCTCTGGATGCTCCAACCCCAGTCCTCGCAAAATGAAGGCAATAGAATCAGGACGGAAATTTCGCCAGATACCTACAATATCAAAAGGTCTTAACCAAGTCCCTCAACTTCCCCACCAATGCTGCACTCTTCTGCATACCACCACAGTCCTGCCTCTCAAGGGTACAATTGAAATCTCCCCCAAGAAGGATGGGCTCGCCTTCATCAATGGAGCTAAGAAGAGTAGATACTTTCTCGAAAAAGCACATTTGCTCAGGTCTATATGTTCACAAAGTGAAGCGCCGTGCCTCTGAAACAAACTGAGTTGGATCAGATGGCCTGACACATGCTCTTTGACCTTCAAGATCTTCAGCTGAAAAGAAAAGGGCCAACAAGATAGCTACTCCATCAGAATTGGAAGCCAGATGACTCATGAAGACCTTTCCTCACCACACCAACAGCCACATAGCTTCATCTCCTGAAACGTTTTGCAGGAGGGTTAACATGTACTTTTGTTCCTTGAAGAGTGAGAGGATACAAAATCTGTGATGGGCCTTCCTGTTGCCACTGATCTTGAGGCTAGCTATGGATGTCTTCTTGGCTGCAGTATCTGCTACCACCAATTAAAACAATGAAATCCAACTTATCAAGCGGGTGGTGGGACGCTTTCTCCCTTCCACTCCCCAGTCCTCCTCCAGGTCGTATTTGGCGGATCCTTTGTGGGGACCTCCAAAGTCTCCGATTAATCCAGCCTTAACTAAAATGTTGACCAAAATTTCAGACACCCTGGGTGGCAGTGGTTCAGAAACCTGCTGCACTCCCGACACCGGGTCACCCTCTGTATCTAGGAAAAGATCCCCAGTTAGGGGACCAACATATAGGTCTGGGAGGGGGTGAGGAGGCCTGCTTCTTCATTGCTACCATCCAGGCTGCCCTCAGGGTAACTATCTCCACCACAGTCCCCAGCCAGCACAGGCAGCACCTCCAGACTTTCCAGTACTTGTGTGGGCAAGACTGCAGCGGCTATGCCCACTTCAACCTGGGGTGCCTAGTCTAGTTGTGGTGGACTGCAGGGACAGGTTCATGTCGTCCTCCCCTAGCGAGGAGGGGGAGGGGTTTCCAGGGGACGCTACTCCCTTATCCCTGGGGGAGGTGTTGTTAGTACGAGTCTCCTCTGTCCCTCTGACCCCAAGCAGCAGCGCCTTTTTCGGGAGAGGGTGGAGCAAGAGACACCTCCATCTCTCCACTGTCCTGATGCTCCCCCTCGCCCCTTTTTCCTTGTCCCTCACGGGTTTCGAGGCACACACGGGGCGAGGGGAAGCTGAGGCACCACCTGCTCACTTGTGCCTTTATCATCAACAGGCCCTGGGCTTGGCCCCAAATCCCGTGCCTTCCTGATGGGCCTGGGACTGTGATCCTTTGCCAGGGATCCCTCCCCAGGCTGAAGGCCTGACTGTTGCCCCCAGATGCTTAATCATCCTCCGGGCTTTCATCCCCTACAGATACTCTGCTTCCACCCCATTGCTGACCGTAAGTGAGGTAGCTCCCTCCTGCAGGGCCTGGGGGCGGTCACAAGGGGAAGGTTGATGATGCCAGCTGCAGCCTTCGAGGCAGGGAAGTTCCTCCGGAGGTGCCCTGCCTCCTTACAGGCATGACACCACCCTCCGCCGACCAGAACACCTGGTAAGCAACTTTCGTGCTCAACTGTGAGGGTGCCCTCCGTGACCATTTCCAGGGCCAGGCAGATGAGATCTTGCCACTGGAAGGAGTCTCAGGTGGGCCTCCTTCAGACTACGCAGTAGCAGCACCATGCCCAACCTCACTTCCACGAGCTGGCGGAGATGGCGGAGAAGGTGTTCTTTGGATCAAAGGGTGGGACATTCGATAAAATAACCCAGAGAAACTTCTTTCAGACGGTCGACAGGCAAGAATGTCCCACTGACAGTTAGCCCCTTCTCCAGGGTGAGGTGCACCACCTGCTTAATCTTCCTGCCTCAGTACACTTCCTTCCCATACATCTTCAAAGCAGAGACAATGGTGGGGAACTGACTATCCCCGCCAAGGCCACTTTGCCTCAATGTTCATGGCAGGGTGAATGTAACATGTCAACTTGAGCTGTTTTGTTAAATAAGTAAAGAGCAATGATGCAACCACCCCCGCATAAGAATGACTGCGCCCCACCCTGGATGTTATTCTAGAGTGTCTCGTGGTGCCACCACCCATCACAGAAAGAACATGACAAAGTCTTGTTCAGCCTCAGCAGCCAGCACAGTGGCATGTCCCATCCCACAGGTTCCAAACAACTGTTCCCCAAAGCCCAAAGGCAAGTCCTTGGCAGATGGTATTGGCCATAATCTGGAAGCAGTAACAGGGAGAGGGCCCAGGCTCCTAACAGGCCCAGACTCCAGAATACAGTCACTCACAAGTAAGTCCCTAAGCTGTTAGTGTCCAGGCCCGAATCTCCTGACTGAAGAAAAAAGTCCAGGCTCCAGGAATACGCCTCCTCAGCAGCAGACAGAATAGAAAAGTACAGGCTTCAGGAATTGATGCCTCGAGGCACTATCTGGATAGAAATACAGGCCACCAGACTCCTCAAGGCAGCAACAGAAGCCAGTCCCAGTTGCAAGTCCCTCCAGGAAGGCAGGCTGCAGCACCCAAGGCCCCAGGCTCCAGGTCCTAAGCTCCAAACAGCAGCAGCAGCTTCTCCCCAGCACAGTAGGCGTTATTACAGCATCTTTAACTCACCAAGGACAAATACAGGCCAGCAGGCTTGCAAAGGCATCAGCGGCAGCAATGTGCTTCCAGGCAGGCAGGCTGCAATACCACAGGCAGCAGGTTCAACCACTCCAACCGCTCGCAGTTGCGACAGGTGTTGCTACCCCAGCCTCAAAGTTCCAATGACAGCAGTAGCAAAAGGCAGACTGCCAATACACTGCCCTCCACAGGGAAAGCAACCCTCCACCACCACCCTCTGTCTTCTATCTTCCAGCAAATTTTGTATGCAAGTGGCTAAGTCTCCCTGTATTCTATGTAAACTAACCCTGTTAACCTGTCTACCATATAGAACCTTGTCGAAAGTCTTAGTGAAGTCCATATAGACAACATCCACTGTTCTGCCTTCATCAATCCTCTTTGTCACATCTTCAAAAAAATTCCAGAGCTTATATCTGATCTGTTAGTTGTGGAATCATTTAACTCTCTCTATCATTTAGTACTTAGGCTGTTTGGCATGCAAGTAGTCCTGTTTTAAAGCTTCATCAGGTTGACACCTCATTTTTAGGTATGCTTGGAGGTGCTCCTGGCATGCCTTCCTGCACTCTTCATTGAACCAGGGTTGATCCCCGGCGTATGGTAATTGTTGAGTGGGGGGATATGCTAGGCCATGATGTTGCAGATTGTGTTAGAGTACAATTCTGTTTGCCCCATGGATGCCTAATCTGGAATTGATGGATGTGATAGAAATTATTCTGTTGAGCACTGTGGATACTACCATCTGGAGAAGCAGGAGGTCATGCATCTGACTAGGTCAAATAGGAAAAAGGAATACACAATAAATGGGAAATCGCTAAGAAGTGCAAAGGTCGAGAAGGTACCACATAATGTATACATTTTATAATATTATTAATGATGTAACAATGATGATAATAATAACAAACTAGAAGGCTGGCTTGAAGAAACCATATGGACGATCCACCCAATGGAAGGAATGAACTTTGTGAAAACTCAGATCTTCTATGGTAAAAGATAGAACAATGAGGACAGAAGCTTCAGCCAATAACACTGTTGAAACAGTCAGCAGTGAAACATCCAAGATAATGAGCTATGTAGAGCCAGTCATTATCCAATCAACATATGATCAAACATCAGTGAAAGATATTGTGATGCACAACCCATGGGTGGGTTGTTCTGTATGCTCTGTAGCTCCCTCCTCTCAGCAGTTGGCAACTTCAGAGTCCACATAGGCATCAGATAAAAAAAAGATTCGAAACAGATGCTCCCATTGTAATAAAAATAGAGAGCATCATATCAAAGCCTGCCACTGTGAGAAATATAACAGCAGATGACCACACAAACAAGCAAATTCACATTTACATCAAAAATTTGCCTCAATCAAAATGTGGAGGAGGCATGCTGACAATGAGAAGTGCCTGGATGGCTTGAAAGCCAAGTCAAAGCTATGGAGGAAGGCACTAAGAGAAAAACTAATCTTCTTTATCAATAGGAGCTGGGCTTCATGGGATGGTCATTTATTGACAAGCTTCATGGCAAGCAAGTATCCTAAAAATCAAGACACCAAAACAAATCTCAGCAAAGTGCAGAATGCCGTTGAATACAGGAGGTGGTAGCCCAATCACCACCGGCTAAAGTGCTTGAGGAGGACAGATTAGATGCTTTCTTTCAAGACAAGACCTGAAACCAAGGATAACACAGGACATAACTACTATCACCAAGAATGAAGGCTTTCATTTCACCAAGGTAAGCCAACACTGTAAAATTGTAATTAGACCACGCCCCCCCCAGCCTGCAATCTAAAACATCAGGATGTGGATGACCAGCTAAGTCAGGCTGAACAATTTTCAAGTGTGCGAGGTGACCCTGAAGTCAGAGTATTAGGGTTGGGACTAAGAAAGCATTGCAGGCTTCCTAATAGAATCATAGAATCCCTACAGTTTGGAAACAGGCCCTTCGGCCCAACAAGTCCACACCGAACCTCAGAGCATCCCATCCAGGCCCATCCCCCTATAACCCACCTAATCTACACATCCCTATGGGCAATTTAGCATGGCCAATCCACCTAACCTACACATCTTTGGCAGGAAACCGGAGCACCCGGAGGAAACCCACGCAGACACGGGGAGAATGTGCAAACTCCACACAGACAGTTGCCCAAGCCTGAGAATCAGATCCGGGCCCCTGGAGCTGTGAGGCAGCAGTGCTAACCACTGAACCACCGTGCCTCCCCAAGGACTGGGGATGAACCCTCCCAAAACACTCAAGGGCCAAGAGGCAAGTGGAGGAAGCTCAAGAGAAAGAAGGGTGATAAAAACATCAGCATGAAGATGGGCAGCCCAAAAAGACCTGTTCACAGAAAAAGCTAGTTTACAAAAAGAACAGACACAAGCTGGCACATCAGATCAGGAGTGCGCTAGTCACAACTCTGTGCTTTCTGTCCAAAAAGGAACTTGAACTTAATCGCAACACAAGATTCTCAGTTCCAAATAATTTGCCCAATATTCAGGACAATTGATGATTGTCAGGACAATTAATGAGGCCAATTGAAAAAGTGTAGGTCAATGTGACCATCAAGGGATGGGATTCTAAGAGAGGGACAGGGCCAGATGGGATGAGATTGGAAAACACCCTGGGCATTCATAATGGTAATACTACACGACTACCCTGTCTGTTCACCCGATGGCTAAAATTGAGCCCCATCTCAAACTCCCTGAAAAATAGTGATACATTCCTAACACCAAAGAGTGAAGAGGCAAGTTGTGTGAAAAGCATTAGCAACTGGCAACCCATCACAATAGGTCCTATGGTGCTCCACTTTTTAATGAAGATAATGGCAAACAGACTGAGTGAGACAAAATATATAAACCCTTAGAAGAAGGGTTTCCTAGCGGTGATGCCAGGCCACAACACTGAAAACATCATTAAGAGCACCAAGCAAAACCATAAGGACCTTGCAGTTGCGGTTGTTGATGTCACACAGACATTCAACTCTGTCAGTCACACATTGCTTATCAAGGTTCTGCACCGGGCCAGCCTCCCTGGAAACTTTATAATTCTGACTGAAGATCTGTACACAATTAATATAACAGTGGTAGAAGGCAACCAGTCAAAAACCAACCTGATAAAAATAGAGAGAAGGGAGCCAAACAAGGCAACTCCCTATCTCCAATCCTTTTCAACAGTGTATTGGATCTATTGGTGTGCACCCTGGAAAAGGTAGACTCAGGCATTTCCATGACATTGAATAATCTGAGAATTAACTGCTTTGGCAGATGATAAACGCCGTTTTAAGTGATGTACATGCTGGAATGATGGTCCAATGTTTTTGCATTAACATAGTATTTACAACAAACATCACAAAGACCAACAGCTTTAACTTCACCTATAAACCTTTCTATATAACCTTGAAGAGAACTAGATATTAAAGGGAGACATCATTTCTTACATTAGTCCAGGACGGATAGAATGGTACCTCAGTGCCCATATTGATCCATGAGTAGGTGCGGCATAGGGTGAATGGGAGGAGAAACTGAAGAACCTGGTCTCCAATCTGCCAAACAGCTGCTCTCCAACTGATGCAGAAAGTTGAGATCTTGAAGATGCATATCAATCCCAGGCTGTATTATCACCTGATCCAAACAGAAACATCACAGAACACCCTTCGCAAACTTGATCACACAATCTGGAATGCAACTAAGTAGTTCCTACATCTCCTGCAACACACAGCTGATAACTTCTCATACTCTAAGATGGTGGGCTTGGCATGTCAAAACTCGAGGTGCAGATCCTGGCTGCAGTTATTCAGAAATGGAAAGTACTCGACTCATTTAAGGACATGATGATTCAGGTCTTATTTCAGTTCTGTGGGAAAAGTAACACTGATATCATGAAAGACCTGTGCAAGCTCAACATCCTGAAGAAACCGGAGATCTTCCTACAGAAAAAAGGCACATAATGCCAGAAGCAGAAGTGTCCATGGATCACCTAGATTCCTAACAAGTACTTACAGCTGAAATGCCAGGGAGAAATTACTTAGAGTAGAGAGAGTGGGAATTCACTAAGTGGCTCTGGAATCAGATGCTACAAGAACAATAGGGTCTCCAATACCTGGATCAATTCAGCATGTAACACCAAGTCATCTTGGCTAATGAATAGCTTTCTACTATGCTGTCATCTGTACCCAATTTGGACTAGACTAACACAGGTCATAGACATAAAACATGGAAATAGTCCATGTCCGTGGTCCAACTAGTCCACATTCACCATGTTACCAAAATAAACTAGCCCCACTTGCCTCCATTTGGCCTATATCCTTCCAAACATTTCCTATTCATGTCCTTATCCAAATGTCTTTTAAATGCTGTAACTGTACCTTTATCCATCACTTCCTCTGGCAGTTTCTTCCACACATGAACCACAGAGTAAAATAGTTGGCCCTCATGTCCTTTTAAAATCTTTCTCTTGTCTCCTTAAAAATATGACCCCTATTTTGAACTCCCCCACCCTGGTCAAAAGACCCTTGCTATTCACCTTATCTATGCCCCTCATGATTTTATAAACCTCCATAAGGTCACCCCTCAACCACCAATGCCCCAGTTAAAAAAGTCCCAGCCTATTTTTATAACTCAAACCCTCCATTCCTGGCAATATCCTGGTAAATCTTTTATGAACCCTCTCCAGTTTAATAAAATCCTTCCCATAACAGGGACATCAGAACCGCACACAGTACTCCAGAAGAGGCCTCACCAATGTCCTGTATCATCCCAACACGACATCCCAGCTCCTGTACGCTAAGGTCTAAGAAATTAAGGCAAGCATGCTAAGTGCCTTCTTAACCACCCTGTCTACATGTGACACAAACTTCAAAGAATTATGCACCCGAACCCCAAGGTCTCTCTGTTCTACAACATTACCCGAGGCCCTACCATCAATTTGCAAAGTCCTGCCCTTGATTATTTTACTAAAATGCATTTATTCAAATTAAACTCCACCTGCCACCCCTCAGCCCACTGACTCAATTGATCAAAGTCGACCTCACAGACTCAAAAATGGTCGGAGATGTGAGGGTCCATCAGAAACACACAAACATTTTTGGGAAAATGTCCATTAATGAGAATGCAAGAATTAAATGCCACAATAAGATCCTGACAAAGTTATGAGAACTAAGAAGTACCAGCATAAATTGATCTGAGGCTGAAGGACAAGATGCGTCACTGTGGAAACCCAACTTGATTTTTAAGGGCACATGACCGTGGTGGTTTTGTGACAGTTGATATAAAGATGACAACAAGGAATTGGAGAAAGCATAGGTGGGAAAAAGGCAGAAGTATAAATATCTTGGTCCAGAGATTAAGGAACTGACAAGGGGCTCTTAGCCTAGACACTATGACTTTGTGATCGCAGTACAGGGAAGCAGTCTCACGCGGTTCCATGTTATACAATGGTATAAGTCATTCACCCAAGAAATGTCAAGACTCACAATGATCCTGACACTTGAACTGCTACATCCGATTATGGTCGGGATGGAGTGGCTGGACTGAAGGGTCTGTTTCCATGCTGTATGACTCTACGACAGATGAAAAGATAATGGAACCTCCCAGCTTTATGCCAGAGTGCCAGAGCATGGTGACAAGTTTCAGGATATGTGATTTCAGCACCACCCATGGCAGTAGTAAGAAAAGACAAAACAAAATTTAAAAAAAACTAAGAAAAATTAAGTAATGGTGATGGGCAATAATGACATTGAATCAGGCCTTTGCGCGGTAAGTAATTGTAACGGGTTTGGGTAATTTTCAGCAAGATGTATAACAATTGATGTTAATGGCCTCGGACAACTAGCCCAAACAGCACTCAGCTCCACATTCCAAATTGGTGAATCACTTTGCCCTCCTCAGTTGGTCTAAACACACTCTTCTGTCTAACACCTGAAGGAGGAGTCAGGCTCACAAAGCTTGTGTTTTCAAATAAACCTGTTTTGACTATAACGTGGTGTCGTGTGATTTCTGACCTTGTCCACCCCGCTCCAACACTAGCATCTCCACATTTTAACATCAGTGGTTTGCTACTAGAGGCATTCTAAAATGTCGAGGAGTGATGTACAGACTCGGACAAGACACACCTACAAATGTTCCAAATAACAGATCAAAAAGATGGTTAAGGTGGCATGAGGAATACTTTATTAGTTGAGGTACAGAATATAAGAATATTCGGCCACGATTTGGGTGATAGTATGAGTGCAGTACTAGTCACCGCATGACAGGTTGTTATTGTGCTAGAACGGGTATGGCGAATTCCAAGACATGAAACATGCAGCTATGAGCAAAGACTAAAAAATGTTTTTTTCCTTGATTTATGCAAAGTTTCACTTACCTAAACTATGGAAGCAGTGACTAGGGGATGTAGATTTAAAGTGATTGGGAGATGGAATAGAGAGGACTTGAAGATACTTTATTTCCCCGGAGCGTGTAAGGGGTCTGGAGTTCACGGCTTGTAAAGTTGCATAAAGGCAGACACCCTCCATTTATTGAAAAGGTCTCTAGATATGCACCTCAGATGTAGAAAGCCTGCAGGTTATGCAAGTTCAGCCGTGTGGATTAGTGTATACCAAGAGGTTTTTTTTGCAAACAATCACATTCATCTCCTTGGACAACAAGATTGACGATTAAATTGCATCAAATTGCTCACTTGGGTCATTCAATCCGCATCAAGCCAAGCCCGAATGCGTGTGAACACGCCGAAAGGAGCCGAGTCCGAATGCGTGTGAACACGCCGAAACGAGCCGAGTCCGAATGCGTGTGACTCACCGAGAGGAGCCGAGCCCGAGGCCAACTGACGATTGACCAGGGGCCTCGGATCAGCTGTTCCGTTGTTTCGGCTCGGGTGTCGGTGCCCGGTTGAAAAGGGGGTGGAGGATGAGCAATGCCGGGGTTTCGGGTTTGGCTGCCGGGCCTGATCAGTTGCTCCGCTGTCAGGAGAGTTATGCGTGTAGCGCCTCGGAGGCGGCCTTCGAGTGTGATGAGTGTGGTAGCTTACAGTGTGCGGTGTGTGAGCGAGAGCTGCACAGCCAGCCCCGACTCAGGGATCATGAAAGGAGGCGCCTGAAACCCGGACACCTCCCGTACTGTGACCAGTGCAACGGCAACAAACCGAGCGGGGGCCGGCGCCGGGCCTGCTGTCGCTGCTTGGCTTGTAAGGTCAACGTATGCGCCGAGTGCCACCGCCGGGGCCACTCGAACCGCCGCAAGCATCCGGTCAATAACTACCCGCAGCCAGAGGTCGAGGCCGGACTCGGGGAGGACCAGAAAGAGCACCGAGAACTCGATAGGCTGAGGAGCCAAACTGCCAGCAGCTTCCTCCTGGTGGATGAGCAGGAACAGATCCGGGTGAGGGAAGCCTTTAATAACGGGGCGGCTGAGCCAAAGGGGGAAGTGGGGACATCTCGGATAAGGTAGTAACTAGAATTCAGTGCCCTTGGTTGGCAAGGAGACGGAGTACAAAAGCAGGGAAGGCATCCGACCCCACCACCAAAGACATTTTTCCCTCCCCAGAGATAAAAGGTACTGCAGATGCTGGTGGAGAATCCGAGATAACAAGCATGGGGCTGGATGAACACAGCAGGTCAAGCAGCATCATAGGAGCAGGAAAACTACT
>JAHRHZ010000133.1:200562-253683 GCA_024137785.1 Ginglymostoma cirratum
ACACCTCCTCCCACACCTCCTCCCACACCTCCTCCCACACCTCCTCCCACACCCCAATCCCAGGCCCCAAGAAGACTTTCCACATCAAGCAGATGTTCACCTGCACATCTGCCAATGTGGTATACTGCATCCGCTGTACCTGTTGTGGCCTCCTCTACATCGGGGAAACCAAGCGGAGGCTTGGGGACCGCTTTGCAGAACACCTGTGCTCAGTTTGCAACAAACAACTGCACCTCCCAGTCTCAAACCATTTTAACTCCCCCTCCCATTCCTCAGACGACATGTCCATCCTGGGCCTCCTGCAGTGCCACAATGATGCCACCCGAAGGCTGCAGGAACAGCAACTCATTCAGCCTGGGAACCCTGCAGCCCAATGGTATCAATGTGGATTTCACAAGCTTCAAAATCTCTTCTCTCTCTCCACACCCCCCCCCCCCCCATCCCAAAACCAGCCCAGCTCGTCCCGGCCTCCCGAACCTGTTCTTCCTTTCACCTAGCCCCTCCCACCTCAAGCTGAACCCCCATCTCCTATCTACCAACCTCATCCCGTCCCCTTGACCTGTCTGTCCTCCTGGGACTGACCTATCTCCTCCCTACCTCTCTGCCTATGCACCTTTACTGGCTCCATGCCCGCCTCTTTGACTTGTCTGTCTCCTCCCCTCTATCCATCTATCCACCGCCCCCTCTCTCCCTATTTATTTCAGAACCCTCTTCCCCTCCCCCATTTCTGATGAAGGGTCTAGGCCCGAAACGTCAAGCTTTCCTGCTCCTATGATGCTGCTTGGCCTGCTGTGTTTATCCAGCTCCACACCTTGTTATCAAGGCATCCGTGAGACTACTTAGAAGGACCCCCTTAGTTGAGGAAGGATAGAATAATAAAAATTAACAATGCAGAAAAGGACCCTTCGGCCCTTCATGTCCATGTCCAAATACTTATTAAATGTTATCCGGGATTCTGCCTGTACCACCCTTTAGGTAGTGAGTTCCAGATTCCCACCACCCTCTGAGTGGGGAAAAAAAAACTTTTCCTCGCGTCTCCTCTAAACTTTCTCCCCCAACCGTAAATCTATGGTCATTGACTCCTTCATCAAAGGGAAAAGTTTGTTCCTGTCTACCCTATTTATGTTCTGCACAATTTTGTTCATTTCAATCATGTCTCCTCTCACTTTACACTGCTCAACGGAAAACAATCCTAGTCTGTCCAATCTCACTTTGTAACAGATACCAAGACATTACCTAGGCTCGAGAATAAATCTCCCGTGCTATCCCATCACTCCTATAATGTGGATTCCAGAACTACACACAATACACCAACACTAGCCTAACCAACAATTTTTTATAACTCGATTAATCTTCCTGCTTTTAAACTCTATTCCTTGTCTAATAAAGACAGGTAACCCATATACCTTCTTAACCCCTTTATCCACCTGTCTTGATACCTTAAGGGGCTTGTGTACATGCACACCACGTCCTCAGTGATCCTCACTGCTTCCTAGGGTGCTACCAATTATGATGTATTCCCTTGCCTTGTTTGTCCTCCCCAAATGTCTCACCTCACAGTTATCTGGATTAAATACCATTTGTCATGGATTGAGCTGCTTATATTGTCTTGTGATATCAAGGAGGATAGGCTTCATCAGAGCTCTGATGAAGAGTCATCTAGACTGGAAACGTTAGCCTGCGCTCTCACCAGGATGCTGCGGAACCCGCTGTGATTTCCACCTTTTTTTTTTTTGTCTTGATTTATAGAGGATTGGGCTCATGGCTGATATGATGTTAATCCAGGGGCAAGGCAGGGTTTATCTGTGAATGATGTAGTGTTATGCACATGTCCAGGACAAATGCTGAGTGTAGCTTTCAGGACAGTAAATAACATTAAAATGAAGAGATAGGGATACCACAGTGGCTGGAACTCTAAAGTTCATGAACAGTGCCCTAAAACAATAAGCTGAGTGGTGTGCTCTAAAATTTACTTGTACTTGTAGCACAGTTGACTATGTAAGGCAAAAACGTACTATTTGGTCTTGTGTGAGACCATGGCAAACCTCAATTGGACACAGTTGTTCTCCTATAATGCGATTGTTGCATTCTTGTGTGACCTCATACTGTAGAAAATTGTTATACCTGTACAGCAGAAAGTTTGCATTATCCAAACAGAGTCCACTATTCATCAATCGCGTTACTGGCTCCTGTTTTATTCCCCTCATGTAGGTATTAATTTTAAAGTTTTGCAAGGATACCGAGAGGGTTTACCAGATATACATGCAGTTTAAAGCATCTTTGAGCCTATATAAGCAATAGAACCAAAACCCCTCATTTCAAACTTCCCCATTATGTAGATGTAGGGCAGAAGCAAATAGATTGTGTTATGGTATGTTTTGACTACTTAGACCAGGAGTCACATTTGACTAAGACTAGCTTTAGATTTTTTGTCATGGCGGTGGCGGGGGTGGGGGGGGGGGGCTTTTTGCCAGAACAGTAGGCCTTTGGGCTGCAGACTGCATCAATAGAGAGCTCACTGCCATCTTCTTGAGGGCAGTTCAGAATGAGCAACAAATATTGATCCTGCCCACTCCTAATGAAAGAATATAAAGGAAGGAACAAGCTTGTGCAGTGGATGTGGATTTGCTAACTTTGTGAACGAAAAGTTTTTCTGACTTAAGCAGTTTACACCATAATTGATAGAGACTTTAATATTAGAGAATCCAGACCAGAGTGATCACCCAGAATGGAGAGGAATTTGAATTAAGAGTCCCAACGTTCTCAATCTTTGCTTTTAAAACAATCCCTCTATGACGGGGATAATCTTTGTGAATCTTCTCTGAACTGCCTCCAATAAAATACTGTCTTTTCTTAAATAAGGGGACCAAAATTGTCAACAGTTCTCCAGATGTGGTCTCACCAGCATCTGGCACCTTGAAGCAGGAAGCCTTCTCTGCTCTTATAAGGGCCAGCATTCCAATGTCTTCTGTTACCTGCTGAACATCTGTGCTATCTGTCTACGTTTTATGCATGAGGATCCCCGAGTCTGTATTGTAGCTTTCTGCAGTTTTTTGTTTTCTCCACTTAATAATACTCTGTCCTTTTTGTTCTGAAGTTGTCCATTTGGAAGATAGATTTTTGTCATATTTTCCCACATTATTCTCCATTTGCCAATTTTTTTTGCCCACTTAACCTATCTCTCTGTAAACTGTTGGTATCCATCTCACAACTTGCATTTCCAACTCTATTTGTGTGAGCTGCAAATTTGGCTGCAGTACATTTGATCCTTCTTTGAAGTCAATAATATATATTGTAAACAATTGAAGTGCCACCACTCATCCCTGTGGAACTCCATTGATTACAGTTGCCTATCTGAAAAAGAACCCCTTATCCCCACTCATCACTTCCCACCCATTAGCCAATTCTCAAGCCATACCTATATAATGTCTTGAAAATCTTTTGACCTTATGACTTAACTTTTTGCGAGGTACTTTGTTGAATGCCTTCTGTATATCCAAATACACAACATCTACTGGTTCTTCTCTATCCACTCTGGTTAAGACTTCCTTGAAAAAGTCAAATAAATTAGTCACACACAATTGTAGCTGTACTGACTGTGCCTGATTTAAATTATGATTTTCCAAATGTTCCGCTATTACTTCCTTAAGTGAGTCCAAACTTTTCCACCAATGCATGTTAGGTTAATCAGCCTATAGTTCCCTAGTTTCTGCAACCTTCCCTTTTTTGAATGAAGCGTCACGTTGGCAGATTTTCAATCCTCCAGTACTTCTCTCAAATCCAGGGATTTTTTTTTTTTTTTTTTGGAAAAATAAAACCAATGCATCAATTTTTTTTTTTTTTTTCTGTTGCTACCTCTTAGGATCTTAGGATCCAGGCTGTAAGGACCAGGGGACTTTTAGAATCCTGGAATCTCAACAATGCAGACAGAGGCCATTTGGCCTGTCGAATCTGCACTGACCGTCTGAAGAGCATCCTACCTCTTACCCAATTCCCATAATCCTGCATTTACCAAAGGCTAACCCAACTAGCTTGCGCATCCCTAGACACTATGGGGCAATTTTGCATGGGCAATTTTGCATGGCCAATCCACCTCATCTTGCCTGCATGACTGTGGTGTTAAATAGAATTATACGATAGTTTGTTCTGCATGAGTGGAGGGTTGGTATCATGTTAGTCAACACTGTGCAGCTCAGGAAAATGTGATGAATGATGATTTGGGGATGCATTTATTTTTCAAAAATAGATACTTAAGTTTTGTTCCAGGAATGTTCAAGTCTGAAATACATTGTTTTATGTTGCTTTCATACAAATATGAAATCCTGTCATTTTAGTTGAATTTGCAGTAGTAATCTCAGTTTGGCAACTGTATTTATTAGGTGGCAGATGAAGAAGAATTCATTCAGAAACTTGGCTGCAAAACAGATGAAAACCTCAAAGTAGTTTCAATCTTTGGCAACACAGGTGATGGCAAATCTCATACCCTTAATCATACCTTTTTCTATGGGCATGAAGTTTTCAAGACCTCCCCTGCTCAGGAATCCTGCACAGTTGGTGTGTGGGCAGCGTATGATCATGTTCGTCATATTGTTGTCATTGACACAGAAGGCTTACTGGGAGCAACTGCCAACCTTGGTCAAAGAACAAGATTGCTACTCAAAGTACTTGCTATATCTGATATAATTATTTACAGAACTCGTGCAGACAGATTACACAACGACCTCTTTAAGTTTCTCAGTGACGCATCTGAAGCTTACCTTAAACATTTTACAAAGGAGTTGAAAGCTACCACTGCAAGATGTGGATTGGATGTTCCATTATCTACTCTGGGGCCATCAGTCATAATCTTCCATGAGACAGTGCATACTAAATTATTGGGATCTGGTAAGCTGTACACAAATCTTTTGTTGTTGTTCAATTTGGATATTCTACAACCAGATCTTGATTTTTATTTCATTGTGAAATGAAGTTAATAGGCACTTGAACCAGTACATTCAAGTTTGCCATTTCGAACTATATCGCGTACAACTCATGAACAGCACTAAGGCTGTCGTTTTGGCCTTCAAAAGTGACCAGTGTATCTCGGATTATGTGGGAAAGGATGGGGAGGCATCTCAAAAGTTTGACCAACAAGCAAAGCTTCTACGTTGTAGTAATGACGTGAGTGCTGTTTCCCAATAACAGGATGCTTTTGTCAAAACAAAAAGATGTTTTGCCTACCATAGGACTGAGTAGTGTGACGACTGAATTACAGTGTTAGTATCAATGTCAAGTATGAATGAATTTTTGAAAAAAGCACCAACCTTAGAACTTTAACTATGATCAAAACTCAGGCCCTGCATTACTTTGCACGACTGTGTGTTGTCTTGATATGGGAATCAATCGCCTCAGATTTGAGCGGATTGTTTAAATGACCCTAGCACAAAGCCAAAATGCTGCTTTGTGCTAATCATTTAAGATAGTAATGCCAAACTTGCACTTCCTTTCTTCTGTGATTCCTGACTGGAAGCAACCAGTGGACTTTACAGTGGATAAGATCATGACAAATAGAAGTGACAGTAGGTTGTTTGGCTCCTCGAGCTTGCTCTGCAAATTATTCAAATTACGGTTAATCTGACAGTAGTGCTAACTCCACTTTCCTGCCCATCCCCATGACCTTAGCCTAATGCGGTGATGGGAATCAAAGCTGTTGGATGTGCACCATATCCACTTTAAATATTCACTGCCTACACCAGTGATGCATAGTGGTAGCAGTGTATACCATCTAAAAAATGTACTGCACTAACGCATCAGCGTTCCTCTGACAGCACTTTTTTCAAGGAGGACGCAGGTTGCAGATACATGAGAACACCATGCAGTTCTCCTGCAAACGACAGTCTATCCTGACTTGGAAATTATATTACAACTACTCCACTGTCTCTGGGTCAAAATACTGAAACTCCCTTATAGTACTGGATTTGTACCTGCAAGTCATTGACCACAACAGTTTAAGAAGGAAGCTCACTACCACCTTTTCTTGGGCACTGAGGGATACAATAAATCTACCTTTTATTAAACTGGATAAGTCTCCATTCCTGATGAAATATATCCCAGAATATTGTGGGAGGCAAGAGAACAAATTGCTGGAGCATTAACAGACATCTTTTGTATCTTCTTTGGCCACAAGTGAAGTCCCAGAGGACTGGCGAATAGCCAATATAGTTCCATTGTTTAAGGGCAGCAGGGATAATCCAGGAAATTACAAGCCTGTGAGTCTCATGTTGATGGCAGGGAAGTTATCAGAAAAGATTCTTAGGGATAAGACCTATATGCATTTAGCAGCAAACGGATTTATTAACGATAGACAGCGTGGTTTTGAACAAATGAGGTCATGCCTCAGTAACTTGATCGAGTTTTTTGAGGTGGTGATAAAGATGATTTGAGGGTTGTCTATGTGGACTTCAATAAAGTCTTTGACAAGGTCCCTCATGGCAGATTATACAAAAGGTGAAGTCACATGATATTAGGGGTGAGCTGGCAAGATGGATACAGAACTGGCTTAGTCATAGGAGACAGAGGGTAGTGGTGGATGGATGCCTTTTGGAATGGAGAGCATAATGGTGTTCCACAGGGATCAGTGCTTATACCTCGTTGTTTATGGTCTACATAATTGATTTGGAGGAAAATGTGGCTGGTCTAATTAGTAAGTTTGCAAATGAAAGGAAGATTGATGAAGTTGCGAATAGTGAGGTGGATTGTCAAAGGATACAGCAGGATAAAGTTCAGTTGGAGGCATGGACAGAAAAGCAGCAGATGCAGTTTAATCGAGACTAATGTGAGGTGATGCATTTTGGAGGGTCAAGTACAAGTTGAAATTGTACAGTAAATGGCAGAACCCTTACAAGTATTTATATATAGAGAGATCTGTGTGTGCAGATTCACAGATCACTGAAGGTGGAAGTGCAGGTAGATAAGGTAATAAAAAAAGCCTATAGCATGTTTGCCTACACTGGAAGGGGCATTGAGTATAAGGATAGGCAAGTCAGACTGCAGCTTTATAGAACTTCAGATAGACTGAGTTTGTTTTCACTGCAACACAAGTTGAGGGGCGATCTGTTAGAAGTTTATAAGATTGTGAATGGCATGGATAGAAAGGAAAGTAGGAGGCTTTTCTCCCAGGATGGAGGGGTCAGTTACTAGGGGACACAGGTTCAGGGTGGGGAGGGGGGGGTGGCGCGGAGAGCGGTGGAGTTTAAAAGAGATATTCAAAGCAAGTTTTTCACAAATGGTGGTGAGTGCCTGGAATGCGCTGCCAGAGGAGGTGGTGGAAGCAGACATAATAGCAGCATTCAAGATGTACCTGGATGAATAGGAAGGGAATAGAATCATAGAATCCCTACAGAGTGGAAACAGGGCCTTTGGCTCAGCAAGTCCACACTAACCCTCTGAAGAGCACTCCTCCCTGTAACCCTGCATTTCCCATTGCTAACATACACAATCTACAGGCAATTTAGCATGGCCAATCCACCTGGCTAACACATCTTTGGACTGGAAGAGGAACCCAGTGGAAACCCACACAGACACGGGAGAATGTCTGTCTGTGTGGAGTTTGCACAGTTGCCCGAAGGTTCACGGTGCCGTGAGGCAGTAGTGCTAACCACTAAGCCACTGTGGTGCCCGAGGAATAGAGGGATACAGATCCTGTAAGTGAAGACAATTTTAGTATGGAGGGGTAAAAGGGCCTGTTCCTATGCTGTACTTCATTCTCTCGTTCTTTGCCGAGCCAGTGATGTCCACGATTGTGAATTAGTCAACAAAACACAGCTTAGACTCTAACATCCAGTATTCACTGACATAAATGTGAATTAACAAACTATGGGCAAACTTACCACACAAGTCACTTTAAATGGTCAAATGCTTAAAACAGACCCTACAAATGTCTGTAACATTTGTAGTCACTAAATCTCATTAAAACTCTATCTCCTTTGCAAGGAACTCCAGTACTTCACTTTTGAAAATCTAAATTCAGAATGTTCAAAACCTCTGACTCGGACTGCCTCAGTGATTGCATACGTCTTAGTAGTTCTTCTGAGACAGAGTTCCAAAGAATTCTTGAGAATGCTCCTCGACGTCTGATTAAAAATTGAAACTTGCAGTAATTATCAAGCCACTGCTGACTTTTCCTTAGCTCCATTTTATCAGTTGCTTCAAATAAATACTGTTTGTGGGCTTCCTTCACCCCACTCTCAGCTGTTCCTGATTAGGAGTGGCTCCCCAGGCTTTTTTCGCTAGCCCTAATAACTTTCTGCGACCTGAAGCCACCCTTCCCTGGCCTTTTACGTCAAGCACAGGCACCCTCGCTTCCTTTTTGCTTTTGTCCATTTTTGGGCCAAAGCTGTAATAAAGACAAGAGCCACATGGACCAGGCAAAGCCAAGCCGTGGTAGGTGGTAATCAACAGGAGAATTTGTTCCTATGTTTGATCTGACTTCATGGGACTTCATTGGATCTGAAGTTAATGTTGAGGACTCTTAGGGCAACTCTCTCCTGACTCTGTATACCACTCCGCTGAGTCTGTTCTGCCAGTGGGCAATGGTGATTGTGGCACCTGGGTCGTAGTAGTACGGAAGCGTATCTCGGGCGCAATGTCAAGGTGTTGCTTGACTTTTCTGTGGGACTGCTCTCCCAACTTGGAATTGGAGAACTTTGGCATACAGCCCAGCTGACATTCTATTGTCATTTCCAGAGCCTTAGTCAATTTCACATCATACCTCTGGAATCATAGAATCCCTATGGTATACAATTCCTTATGACCCATTTGGCCCATCAGGTCCACACAGCCCTTCCGAAGAGCTAATCCACCTTACCTGCACATCTTTGGACACTGGTTGCTTTTATTTACTCAAACTTGGTAGCATTTAGATACAATAAAGGGGAGGCAATGGCCTAGTAGTGACTGTTAATCCAGAGACCCAGGTAATGTTCTGGGAACCTGGGTTTGAACCCTGCCACAGCAGATGGAGAAATTATGAATTTTTAAAAAATCTGGAAGTAAGAGTCTAACGATGACCATGAATCCATTGTTGACTGTTGGGGGAAAAAACCCTTCTGGTTCACTAATGTCGCTGAGGGATGGAAACTGCCATCCTTACCTGGTCTGGCCTAAATGTGACTCCAAACCCACAGCAGTTACCCTCTGGGCAATAAATGCTGCCTAGCCAGTGATACCCACATCCTTTGCATGAATAAAGAGTGAAAAAAACAACTGAGTGGTTTTCTTGGCCTTTAAGAAGGCTGGTAACAGTGATAGCAAGAATTGCAGATGCTGGAGTCATAGATAAGTGTGGAGTTGAAGGATCACAGCAGGCCGGGCAGCATCAGAGGAGCAGGAAAGTTGATGTTTCGGGTCGGGACCTTTCAGACATGGGGAGGGGGTGGTAAGGGAGCTGGGAAATGGAGAGGAGGGGTTGGGCTGGGATGGTGATCAGTGACAGCAGGTAGGGAGGTGGTGGGGATAGGTCAGTGGAATGGGTGGGGCAGATAGTTGGGAGAAAAGATGGACAGGTTGTGTCAGGTCAAGTAGGTGATGAGAGGGAGGGTTGGACATTGGATGAGGCTGGGGTGGGGAGATTTTAAAACTGGTGAATTCCATGTTTAGGCCATCGGGCTGTAGGCTCCTGAGGCAGAATATGAGGTGTTGCTCCCTCAGTTTGTGGGTGGTGTCATTGTGACACTGAAGGAGGCCCAGGATGGACATATCATCGAGGGAGCGGGAGGGGAAGTTAAAATGGTTGGCAACTGGAAAGTGATGGTGTTTGTCGCGTACAGAGCGCAGATGCTCTACAAAACTGTCTCTGAGTCTATGCTTGGTCTCACTGTAAAGGAGGCGGATACAGTAGACAAAGTTGACTGATGTACTGGTGAACCTCTGTCCGATATGAAAGGTTTGTTTTGGGCCTTGAATGGAGGTGAGGGGTAGGCGGAGGGACAAGCGTAGGACTTCCCAGCCCCCTCATCCCCGACTCCTTGACCTGATGCAACCTGTCCATCTTCTCTCCATCTATCTGCCCCGTCCATCCCACTGACCAATCCCCACCACTCCCTACCTGCACTCACTTATCACCATCCTACCTATCTTCCCCAGCCCCACCTCTCCTCTCTCTATTTATTTCCCAGCTCCCTTCCCACTGCCCCATTTCTAAGAAGGGCCCCAACCCACAACATCAACTTTCCTGCTCCTTTGATGCTACCTAGCCTGTTGTGTCCCTCCGGCTCCACATTGTGTTATTTGTTAACAGTTGGTTGCTGTTTGTCTTGTCATGACTTACTAGGAAGAATGAACCACTAAACGTCCCCATTGTTCCATGAGCCTTCGCAACATGTATAAAATCTCAATTAATCCACCAAGATGACCAATTTGCCTGATTCCTACTCAGGACAAAAATGATTCACACCAGATTTCTATTTGTTGTACCACACTTCATTTTAACAAACAGCAGGAACAAAAGAGACTTAAAAATCACATAATAGTAGATTACTTCTTTTAAACTATTCCTTTAAAATCCTTGAATATGTATACAGCCTATCATGATTAGGGAAGACTGTTTGACACACACGGATGGAAAAGAACTGTAGATGAGAAACACAGTTTTGAAGATCAAAAGTCCAGATAGCTAGGCTGGGTTATATTTGTTTTCACACAGTTTCTTTCAGGGTTTTTTTTTAAAACACTGACACGCTGTTATCTGTGAAGTGATTAGTCTTCCTCACTTCAGTTGCTCATTTGGTGGACCTAGCTGTTTTGCTGTTATAATTATTTCTTCTAAGTTTTTTTTTGTTCTTTTCACCCACGTGGGGGTATATAGAGAGAAGTGAGAGATGCTTTCAATTCACAGGCACTGGATGTCTCTTCACTTGCAGCTTTTAACAAACTGCAGCTCAGCCAATTGGAAGGCTATCATCAGGCAGTTTTTCCTCAACTCAACCCACTCTTTCAGAATATCCTCCTTAGGTCTTCAAAAAGCAAAATTGTTTTGCACGGTTCAAAATGTGCTGCACTTGATTTTTCAAATTTGCAAAACCTCTGGTATTTCATTTGCTCAGTAGTGTTCGACTTCCATTCCAGTTCACAATTCACAAAGTAAAAATATGTGGTGCCTCACAGTCTGGAGTCATGTGAGGTTGGATGGCAGAATTTTCTTTCTTTTGAAGGGCATTAGTGAACCAAATGCGTTTAAATGACAATTGTCTGTTGTTACTTGGTCAACATTTGACTAGTTTTGATTCCAGCTGTATTTAATTAAAGTCAAATTTCATCCTCAGCCTGGATCTTTGGATTGCTGATCCAGTGAGAATACCACCATGGTATCATCTCCCTATATGCAGCAGATCATAAAACTAAGGGTAAAAAAATAAAGACAAGGAAAACTATTTCTGTAGATTAAAATGTCCAGACTAGAAGGTGGAGAGTTATTTCTCTCCTCTGTCAAGAATTTAGCAATAATGACATGATGTCTGCAGGATGATGATCAATTTTTAATTCAATAGCTGATCAGGTGGGCAGAGGTTCTTGTTTTAGAGTTTATTCTTTAGAGCCTCTAGTTTTTTTTTTTCCTCTCCTTTCACTTGTATAGAGAGAAACAGAGAAATGTCTCCTACTTACAGGCTTTTGGATGTTTTGGACTACAGTGCACTCTCAGGCCATCAATAACTGCAGCTTGAACAGTCCAAAGGCTATTGCTAGCCAGTCACACCTTAACCCAAGCTCCCGGTGCAGCCGTGCCCTTGAATATGTCCACCTCACTTCTCTGAAAAGCTACTTAGCCTAGTGTGGTTAAACTCTCCACCACACAACTCAATTTGATTTTCAAATTACAGAAGAAAAATCTCTCATGGTACTCTTTTAAACTATAAAGTAGTCTTGAAGTTTCATTTTCAACTTTTGTTTTTAAAAGGTGCTTTTATTCATTTGTGAGATTTTGGTGTCACTTCCGGGCCAACATTTATTCCTCATCACTAGTTAGCCTTGAGAAGGTGGTGATAGGCTGCTTCCTTGACTTTATAGTCCCTAAAGGAAAAATATGTGGTCCCTTACAATGGTAAAGTTTCATTTATTCAGAACCATGGAACCTCATGTCTGCGTTACCTGAGATTTTGAACTTTGTGTTGTTGTGTCATTGAGGCAGACACCTGAATCAAATCCGCCTCCTTACCGATGTATTTACAACACATTAAAATTAAATCCTTCAAACACCCTAAAAATTGTCGCCTGTGACCATGCAACCTGGTGATTCTGTGACCTGATCCAAAACTCGCTTTGCTTTGTTTAAAGCTTTGCGTTTTCTTGAAATTATCATGCTTAATTTTTAATATTATTAGGATTTGGCACCAGTGGAAGTTCAGACAACCACACTTTTTATGTTGAATGCCCAGGCCATAGAATGGGCATAAATTAAGCTTTGGCTGAAATGCAAGGGAATTTAGTTATAGTCAGAAACTTGACCCTTTCTTAGATATCCTGAATCTTTTACATGAAAATGTAAGTATAGTGGTTCTTAAAAAGTAGATCAGCATGACCATCTAGGAAGCAACGAGGCATGGGCAACAAATTCTAGTCTTGCCAGTGATGCTCATATCAGATTAAAGAGCATTAAAAACAAACTTTAATTTGAAAGGCATGTATTAGTCAAGGAAAGCCACAATAGGTTTCTTGGAAGTTTTATAGGATCTGACTGAATTCTTTGAGGCACCTGAGGAGGTGATGAAAGATGTTTGTCTAGAATTTCAGAAAATATGAGGCAAAATGCCACACTAGTGGCTTGTGGAGCAGCTTGAAGACCATGGAATTGAGAAGGTATGGATGCTGAGTTAATTTGAAAAGAGATCAAAGGTGGTAGATGAATTTTTTTTTGTACTTTGCAGTAGTGTCCCTCAACAATCAGTGTTTTTATTCCTTCTTGAAATGTGCATTGCTATAGGCTAGCATTTATCACCTGCTAGAATGAGCAGAGGGTAGTGAGCTGCCTTTCGACCAGTTAATATGGCGTAGGTGCATCTGCACTACTGTGAGATAGATTTTTAACTCTACAACAGTGCAGTGAAATACTTCCACATGGTTGTTATGATTTCAGCTCATGTTACTAGGAGACCAGTCAGATCCCAGAATGAAATCTGGCTTGAGAGATCATTGTTTTAATTTGATGTGATCTTTCACTGAAACATAAACATGCAAGGCTGCAGATTCAGTTTAACAACAAAGCAGGAGTTTCTTACAGAAAAGAAATGAAATTAAAATAATACCAACCAAGCAATCTATATCTAACACCTTTTGAAAAGTTTCAAAAGACAAGGCAAAACGAAGTCCTATCTCGTCCTCGACGCTACCAGTTCACAATTACTCATAAACTAGATAAATCTCTCTTTCTGATCAAATCTGTAGGGTTTGACGTAATTGCTTAGGTTTCTTAGCTGGTGTAATTTGAATTCAGTGAAAATCTAGAATTTATAAACAAAAAAGCTAGCGCAGTGGCGACCATGTAAGCAATTTTGATTGTCGTAAAAAATCCATCAGGTTGACTAATGCTCTTAAGGCAGGGAAATCTGCCATCCTCGGTCTGTTCTATATGTGACTCCAGACCCACAACAGTGTAATTGACTCTTAGCTGCCCTCTGGGCAATTAGGGACAAACAGTAAATGCCGACCACACCAGTCATTCTCACAACACATGAGCAAATAAAAAGAAGTCGCTAATGAGACAGTTGATGCAATAATTCTAATATTCCATAACACCCTTGATTTGAGGTACATTAGGTGCTTGGAGCACAGCAAATATAACTCTTTTTAACCAAAAAGGGAGGGAGACAGAAATCAGGAAGCCACAGGGCATTTAGTTCAACATCTGTTGTAATGAAATCTTCCAACATTTTCCTTAAGTATTTATTAAAGAAGCTACTATTGAAGTGTATTTGAATAAGTTCAAGGTAATCAGGTAGAGTCAATATGGTTTCACAAAACCTTATTTAACCAATCTTTTGGAGTCTTTGAGATAACACAAGTTGGATAAACTGGCAAATATATTGAACTTTAATTTCTAAAAAAACATTTAACGAGGTGCTACTTAAGTGTTTTTATGGAAAGTAAAAGTTCATGCTGTAGGCAGTAACATATTGCAAGATATAATGAGTGCCACAGGGATTGGTGCTGGGATCTCAACTGTTTAGAATTTATATAAATTAGTCAACTGAAAGGACAAACTACAATTGCCAATTTTTGCTGACCACACAAAGGTAGAAAAGTAGGTTGTGAAGAGAATCTAAGATTACAAATATAGATACCGGTTAAGTGAGTGGGCAAAGATGAGACAAATGATGTATGTACGTGAGAAAACGAAGTTGTCCATTTTGGCAGGAAGAATGAAGGAAAGATTGCAGAGTTCAGATGCAGAAGGATCCCAGTATCCCCATGTCTAACCTGCAAAAGGTTAGAATGCAGGTATTATGAAAGCTGTCACTTAATGTGAGTGGAATTAAATGCAAAGCTATGGAGATTGTGCTTCAATTATAAAGGGCATTAGTACCTTGAATACCGTGCGCCGTATTTGGTCTCTAGGGGTCAGTCAGTTCAGTTGGCTAGATAGCTTCTATTCATTGCAAACCAGCTGGTTCTAGTGGTTGTAGAATCTAACATCAGGGAATATAGCCCAATAAGTCAAGCCAGGCTATATCAAAGAAGCATTTTGAAACACTTGTACAGGCAAGTGTTGGTACAAGTTTGGAATTCTCTTCCATATGCAGCAATTAATGTCAGGTCATTTGCTAATTTTAAATCTGCATATAAACAAAGAACAAAGAAAATTACAGCACAGAAACAGGCCCTTCGGCCCTCCAAGCCTGCGCCAATCCGGATCCTCTATCTAAACCTGTCGCCTATTTTCCAAGGATCTGTATCCCTCTGCTGCCTGCCCATTCATGTATCTGTCTAGATACATCTTAAATGATGCTATGGTGCCCGCCTCTACCACCTCCGCTGGCAACATGTTCCAGGCACCCACCACCCTCTGCGGAAAGAACTTTCCACGCATAGCTCCCTTAAACTTTTCCTCTCTCACCTAGTGAAATCGTGACCCCTAGTAATTGAGTCTCCCACTCTGGGGGAAGGAGCCTCTTGCTATCCACCCTGTCTGTACCTCTCATGATTTTGTAGACCTCAGTCAGGTTCCCCCCTCAACCTCCGTCTTTCTAATGAAAATAATCCTAATCTACTCAACCTCTCTTCATAGCTAGTGCCCTCCATACCAGGAAACGTCCTGGTGAACCTCCTCAGCACCCTTTCCAAAGCATCCACATCCACATAATGTGGCAACCAGAACTGTATGCAGTGTTCCAAATGTGGTCAAACCAAAGTCCTATACTACTGTAAGATGACCTGCCAACTCTTGTACTCAGTACCCCGTCTGATGAATGAAAACATGCCGTATGCCTTCTTGACCACTCTATCGACCTCCAT
Source organism: Ginglymostoma cirratum (assembly GCA_024137785.1). Lineage (NCBI taxonomy): Eukaryota > Metazoa > Chordata > Chondrichthyes > Orectolobiformes > Ginglymostomatidae > Ginglymostoma > Ginglymostoma cirratum. Next base: position 216,046 of record JAHRHZ010000133.1, read on the forward strand.
TGCCACCTTCAGAATACAATGGACCTGAACACTCAGATCTCTCTGTGCATCAATTTTCCCCAGGGCTTTTCCATTTACTGTAATTTTTGCTCTTGAATTGGATCTTCCAAAATGCATCACCTCGCATTTGCCTGGATTGAACTCCCATCTGCCACTTCTCTGCCCAACTCTCCAATCTATCTATATTCTGCTGCATTCTCCAACAGTCCCCTTCACTATCTGCTACTCCACCAATCTTGGTGTCATCTGAAAACTTGCTAATCAGACTATCTATACCTTCCTCCAGATCATTTATGTATATCACAAACGACAGTGGTCCCAACACGGATCCCTGTGGAACACCACTGGTCACAGTTCTCCATTTTGAGAAACTCCCTTACACTACAACTTTCTGTCTCCTGTTGCCCAGCCAGTTATCTATCCATCTAGCTAGTATACCCTGGACCCCATGTGACTTCACTTTCTCCATCAGCCTACCATGGGGAACCTTATCAAACGCTTTACTGAAGTCCATGCACATGACATCTACAGCCCTTCCCTTATCTATCAACTTTGTCACTTCCTCAAAGAATTCTATCAAGTTGGTAAGACATGACCTTCCCTACGCAAAACCATGCTGCCTATCACTAATAAGTCCATTTTCTTAAAAATGTAAATAGATCTTATCCCTCAGTGTCTTCTCCAGCAGCTTCCCCACCACTGACGTCAGCTCACTAGTCTATAATTACCTGGATTATCCTTGCTACCCTCCTTAAACAAGGGGACTATATTAGCAATTCTCCAGTCCTCCAGGACCTCACCCATGTTTAAGGATGCTGCAAAGATAACTGTTAAGGCCCCGGCTATTTCCTCTCTTGCGTCCCTCAATAACCTGGGATAGATCCCATCTGGACCTGGGGACTTGTCCACCTTTAATGCCTTTTAGAATGCCCAACACTTTCCCTCCCACCCCCCCATCCCTCCTTATGCTGACTTGACCTGGAGTAATCAAACATCTATCCCTCACCTCAACATCTGTCATGTCCCTCTCCTCAGTGAATACCGATGCAAAGTACTCATTAAGAATCTCACTCATTTTCTCTGACTGCTCGCATAACTTCCCTCCTTTGTCCTTGAGTGGGCTAACCTTTTCTCTAGTTACCCTCTTGCTCCTTACGTATGAATAAAAGGCTTTGGGATTTTCCTTAACCTTGTTTGCTAAAGATATTTCATGACCCCTTTTAGCCCTCTTAATTCCTCGTTTCAGATTGGTCTTACTTTCCCAATATTCTTCCAAAGCTTCGTCTGTTTTCAGTCGCCTGGACCTTATGTATGCTATATATTTTGCTAGCCAGAAATATTAAAGGAATCTGGGGGGAAAAGCCCAAATGAAGTTCGGTCACAAATGAAATATGATCTCACTGAATGCCTAAACACAGTGGAGGCCTACTTCTGTTCCTATGTTTATTTTATCTTTTTAGGGGTTAAATGATGAGGACAGCTTGCATAACCTTGTCTTGTATTGCCTTGAGTTTAATAGAGTAGTTGGCTGGTTTAAGCAACATGTTTAAACCAATGGAGAAATTTGACAGGGTGGATACAAAGCAGTTAATTCATTTGGCAAAACAATCAATAACAAGATAGGTCTAATAATTTAGGCTAGAATATATTATAATAGCCAGGAAGCACTTTTCTCTTAGATTTGTGGAAATCTGGAATTTGTTCTCAAATTCTGGGTCAGTTTTTATTTATTGTTGCTATTAATTGCAGAAGGAGTACTGAACCCCATCAAGTTGCACTTGTAGAAGTGCAGAGCATTGGGCAAATTTTGAACTTTGGGATTTAGTTGCATGAAAATTCCATCAGTGCTTTGTCATTCTCTTATTTAAGTTTAGGGATTGCTTCTCATTATCCAATAATATTTAGGAGTGAATGCCTGAACTTTCTCTGATTCATGATCACCTACTCCCAGTTGCTCTTTGATTACTGTTCGACTGTCAGTTGAGCAGTCCAGAGTACAATGCATGGTGACAATTCACAACTGTATTGATGTATTTTATCTATCTCAATGTTACTGCAGATAGACCTTCAGAGATGCCAGAAAAGCTTCTGCAGGAACGATTTCGCAAGCTTAGTTGGTTTCCAGAGGCTTTCTGTTCCATTCAGTACACAGGGACCAGAACACACAATCCTCCAACCGACTTTTCCGGAGTGTTGCGGACCATCGAACAGCAGTTGAACAACAATGCAACTCGATCTCCCAGACCTCCAGGAATCATTTTCAAGGCTTTGAAAGTAGGCTATTGAATAATATTTCATGGGACACATTAATTTGGGAGGATCCATAACACTTGCCATCAAAACCAGCAGAACATTTCTTTTAATTTTAGAACAGCTAGTTTCACAAGTTCATTTTACTTGTAGAAATCTATATCTGAATTTCTAATCCTACTGACCTCTTTATTAATAGCTTGGAATGAAGTATAAGACACACCTGGCAGGGACAAAGGAGGTTTGAAAAAAGTACAGCCCATTGTATCAAAGCTGCGTTACTAGTCTCGTAATTGTTCTCCTGCCGTGTCTGGTTGACATAAATGGGTTGGACTGTGCCACTAAAATAATGTTACTTTAGTTTGCTGCTAACCGATGGAAACTTGGTTCAGATGGTAACTCGCTTTCCTCATAAGTGCAAAGGTTTTATGTTTGTTTTGCATTATTGAGTTGGGCACAATCTTTATGCCTTTTATTAGGCTGTCCTGTTGAGCAGGACATCCACAGGAAGCTGTTGGGAGCATTCCTTACAGAAGCACATTGAGCCTGATTAATGTCATTAGGTTCTAAACTGACTTCAACTGCAAAAGCTTGATAGGCCTTCACTGTCAGACAACCCTGCCATTGTTCAGATCCTATGCCATTTTTTTTCCCAACCCACCATTAATCTTAAGAAAATAACTAGAAAAATTACACAAATATGCTCAGTTCCAAAAAGGGAAGGATTGTCACTATTACACTTGAGTGTTTGAAAGTAGACCACACATTTACTAGACCTGTGTAAAATCAAAATGGTCTAATAAACTATGGATCTATGCTGCCCTTAGGCTGGTATTATGCTGAGGGATTAGTTACACAAATCAAACATTCAAGTTTGTACCAAGATTCCATTAGTTTTATACTTCCTCCTCCTAATCAAGGGTAACATTCAATTCTATAGTTGCTTGCTGTACCTGTGTAGTAACTACTTGTGATTGATTTGAGGACACCCGTACCTGTATGTATGGCAGCATTCTACAGTCTCTCTCCATTTAATTGTTTTTCTTAAATTCTTCCTACTCAAGTGGGCAATATCATATTTTCTCACATTATACTCCATCTGTTAAATTCTTGCCCTGTCACTTAACCTATCCATATCCCTCTGCAGACTCTGTATCGTCTTCACAACTTGCTTGTCTACCTATCTGTGTTTCATCTGCAAATTTGTCTACAATGTAGTTGTTGCCTTCATCCAAGTCAATAATATGGATTAGGAATATTTGAGACTGAAGCATTCAACTAGTTAGAGCTTTCTACCTCCAATAACCCATTTAACAAAAGTCTCTGATTTGTGTTAGTTAGACAACTGCTTACGCGTGAAAAATAGCACCCCCAATAGCGTGAGCACTTACCTTGTGTAGTAACCTTTTTTATGTGGCACATTATCAAATGCCTTTTAGAAATCCAAATACCCTACATCGACTTTTCCTCTTTCAGCACCCTGCTTAATATAGCCTTGAAGAACACTAATAGATTTTTCAAACACTGTTAACCTTTCGTGAAATCATTTTGAATCTACCTGGATGTATTGTGATTTTGAAATGTTCTGCTTTAATGATGAATTCTAGCATTTTCACAATTGCAAATGTTAAACTAACAATTTGTCTGTGGCATGTAGTTTTCTGCTTTCTTAGTCCCTTGTTGCTTGATCAGAAGTTTTGAAAAAAGGTTTGTTTTTCTTCAACCTGGTAGGATCTTTCCAGAATCTTGGGGATTTTTGAAGTTCATGACCAATGTACCCATTGTCTCTGCAGCCCTTTCTTTTAAGACCCTTGGGGCCCAGGCTATCCAGTCCAGCTGTGTGTTCTGCTGCTGAACTTGCGTACATTCTTCTGCCTGTAATAATGCTCAGGCTGTCACGACTCCATTGGAAAGAGTACGCTGATAATCAAGTCCAACTATTTCACAAGCCTTCACAAATATCTAACTTCCAGTTTAAATCATGGTGACCAACTTGCCTGATCAGTTACTACTCATGACAAAAGTAAGTCATGCCGGGGTTTTGTCATGAACCGGAAAAGAACTCTGTTGTGAAGTTATTCTGTAACAAATGGGAAAAATTAGATTATTAATTTACTACTCTATGGCATAAACTACATTTTTTTTGAAAACCCCCAACACACAGACACTGATTCACAAGTAAGGCAGACAAAAACTGGCACAATTATCATGGGAAAAACCATATCTGCCGGTAACAGTCCAGACCATGAGAGTGGAAAGACTTGTTTCTCACCGCTCTTTTGCGTTGTAACAATGATGATTATAATGTCTGGAGGTAGATGGTCAATGTTCGATTCAGCAGCCAATCGGGTGGATCTAGGACTGTATTGGAATTCTTTCTCTTGGGTCACTGTTACTTTTGTCTTTCCTCACTCAAAAGACTTCTAGGTAATTCTGAGTGCACTGCCTTATCAGGCTGTAAAACGGCAAATTAAAAGTTAGTCCAAAAAGCTGTTGCTAGGCAGTTTTCCCTCAACTCGAAGATTCCTGGTGCTGCTCTGTTTGGTAACATATTTGCCTTACTGCTCTGAAAAGTAGCATAATGTTGCATAGCCCAAGGATACTCCAAATGATCCCACGTGACCATCAAGTTGCAAAAACCCTTCTGGTACTTTTAGCTATATAGCAGTGCTCAACTTCCATTTTCCAGTTTATAATCCAAAAGGAAATGTGCAGTCACTTACAAGGCCAACAACCTCTTGTTACAAATTGCCAACAAAAAAATGTTTTGATTAGTCATTTATTTACTTGTTGGACTCACATTTCCTAATGTAACGACAGTGACACCTTTTAAAGTGTATTAAGATGAATGTATTGTTAAATGGAATAGAGTAGGTGAATGGGATGGATAGGATAATGGCAAAGTAGCACATTTGGAGAATAAGAATAGTGTAAAGTTCTTTTGCTTGTCAATTAGAAGAAAATGAAGAGATTGCATTGAAATTTAAAGATGGGAATTGAAATAGACAATGAATTTTAGACTGCAAAATTTCTGGATATTATACATCAGGTCAAAGCAGGAAAGTGCCACTGATTTCAGAATCCATTTTTTGTAAAATTTTTTTTTTTTAAACGATCTGAGGAAGTGAAAGGCACGTACAAAACACTTGCAAATCAAGAGAATGGAAGTAACTAAGGGATGTTGGAGAGCAATAGAATAGGGTAAATTTATGGATTATTGTCAGAAATGGGCAGTTACAATAAAAACTCAAATTGCAGCTATTTTTCACTGAATAATTAGAAACAAGAGAGTCAAATAGAAATGCTCAATTCAAAAGAAGGTTTCAGTCGAGTAAATGATGGAAATTATTTCCACTAGCTGACCAGTAGTAACAGCAGTCAGTATTTTGTACATTTCTCTTAGAGGAGAAAACCTACTGGCATGTTACGTTTGCAAAATCTTCTTTTTAGGCTTTGAGTGATCGTTTTAATGGAGAAATTGCAGATGATCAGATGGCTCACAGTTGCTTCTTTCCTGATGAATATTTCACTTGTTCTTGCACATGTCTCAGCTGTGGGTAAGTGATAACATACTTAAGAAAAAGTTAAATTTTGTTTAATGTACATGTAGATTCACCAGAAAAGGCTGATTTTTGTTAATGCACCTAGAGTTGTTCCCAAGCATGGCAATGCAAGTCTAATTAGCTTTATGAATTGTTTAGAGGTTTAAATTAACAATTTAGGATGACTGAGGCAAAGGTGAGAAAAGGGAACATCTGTAGTGGGATGGAAAGCAGGAGTGCATCAGTGACAAAACGGATTATGCATGAAAATGGGTGTGGTATTGGGGAAAGTAAAGTAACAAAATATGTCTAAAGATGAAACTGGGTAACACAGAATCGTCGAAGACTGCTATCCAAAAATAAAAACACAACACAAAATAAAAGAAAAAAATGGACCAGAGTTATGATGTGAAGTTGTTAAACTCACTGTTGAGTCCAAAAGGCTATGAAGTGCCCATAAGAAAAATGAGGCGCTATTCTTTGAGTTTGCATTAAGATTTATTGGGGAATGAAGTCAGAGGTTAGAACAGGAGTGTGGAGGAGAATTTAAATACCAAATACTGTGTTCCTCTTGGGGACTGAAGGCATGTTTTCCAAAAAGCGGTCACCCAAAATGCTATGGAAAGCAAATGCATATAGGAGACCAAAATGTGAGCAGTGAATATGGTTTTTAAATTGAAAGAAACATAGATAAAGTTCTGTTTAGTTTGGACAATGTAATTGGCTCCTTGGGTAGTCTTTTTTTTTTTAAAGAAGGGTTGAAAGGATGGGAGGGGGACAGGGTGTTGGCAGTGATTGAGAAATGGACCAGGGTGTTGAAGAGAGTATGGGGGGGAAGTGAAAGAGAATACATATGTTTGCAAACACGGCTTTCTGTTATTTATGTAGATGATTTGGATGTGAATAGAGGAGGTATGGTTAGTAAGTTTGCAGATTACACCAGAATTGTTGAAGTAGACAGCCAAGAAGGTTATCTAGGAGTACAGGGGAACCTTGATCAGATGGGCCGATGGGCCATGGAGTGGCAGATGGAAATTAATCCAGATAAATGTGAGGATGCTACATTAAATGTGAGCAGGACTTGTACACTTAACAGTAAGGTCCTGGGGAGTGTTGCTGGAAAAAAAAAGACCTTGGAGTGCATAGTTCCTTGAAAGTGGAGCCCTAGGTTCAAGATAGAGGTGGAGTAGGATGCTCTAGCCAGAACTTGTCTGCTCTATCTGTTCCTTTTTCTTTTTCTCCCTCCTTTTTTTTTTTTTTTTTTTTTCTTTTGTCTTTTTGCTTTTCTGCCAACGACCTGGAGCTGGGCGAGAAGGCAGCCAGCAGCTGGAATAGTGACCGTGGGTGTGGAGTGCAGCATGGACAACCAGTGGAGTGGGGACATCTGGTAGACCAGAGTAGAGCTGGGGCAACAGCCCAGAATGAGGGAAACCAGTGTATCTGGAACGGCGTGGGGTTAGCCGGGGGTCTGGAGCAGATTGAGGGCAGCTAGATGCCTGGAACGGGTTTGGGACAGTGGCCAGTGGGCTCGGAGCAGAGATGGCTCACTGGTTTGGACCCACTGGCAGGACATGTGGAAAACTTATAGAAAGACTGTAAAGTCTGTCTTTTTAGCTTCATTTCTTGTTTTCCTGACTTATACCATGTATATCTGTACTGTAGTGTTTCTTTTATATATTTTCTGTCTCTTTTGTTCTAAGATTTGTACCTAGGTACTTTGTACCTAAGATGGTGCCATGTGTTGGCGACGTCGTAAACTTTTCACTGTACTCCTATTCTTTTGCAACATGGCAATAAACCTGATTCTAAGGTAGACAGGGTAGTGAAAATGATGTTTGGTACACTTTCCTTTATTGGTCAGTGCATTGAGTATAGGAGTTGGGAGGTCACGTGGTGGCTGTACAGGACATTGGTGAGGCCTCTTTCGGAACACTGCATTCTGTTCTCATCTCATTGCTATAGCAAAGAGGTTGTGAAGCTTGAAAGGTTTCAGAAAAGATTTACAAGGATGTTGCCAGGGTTGGAGTGTTTGAGCTTTAGGGAGAGGCTAAATAGGCTAGGATTGTTTTCCCTGAAGCATCTAAGGCTGAAGGGAAGACCCGATGGAAGCTTACAAAATTGTGAGGGGCATGGATAGGGTGAATAGCCAAGGTCTTTTCCCCAGGGTGGGGAAGTCCAGAACTAGAAGGCATAGGTTTAAGGCAAGAGGGGAAAAATTTAAAAGGGACCACATAGAGGATGGTGCATAGCTTATTCTAAATATCAGAGGAAGTTGTGGAGGCAGGTACAAATATAACATTTAAAAGGCAACTGGACAGGTGTATGATTAGGACGGCTTTAGAGGGACATGGGCCAAATGCTGGCAAATGGGACTAGATTAATTTAGGATATCTGGTCGCTATGGACGAGGTAGACCAAAACGTTTTTTTCTTTGCTGTACATCTCTCTGACTCTAAGTGGCATCATGCTGGAGATGGCAGAAGTGGCCTAGGCTGATTCAGTGGACCTCTAGGCTGGTGGGGTGGAAAATGAGGACAAGGGATCTCTGTCATAGCTCTGAGGATGTAGGAATCGCACGAAATCATTATTGCAGAGAAATGATAAAGACATGACTGAGGATCCTCTGGTTGCATAGTCAGAACAAATATGTTACAAATGTGAAATCTACAAGATTGGCTTGTTTTAAACTACCTCTTTAATCATAAATAAAATGGGGGTAGTGAAGAAAACCATGTAATCTACTCTGAATTCTGCCCAATGTTTTTATGGGGTTGGGATTTGAGATCAAGTATTGTTAATAATGGCAAAGTGTGAAATGTTCAAACCTGAAACAAAGGAAAGGACAGCTGGGCCTAACTGTGGGCAGACTTTCTGTCCCCAAGTTTTCATACAGAAAAGAAAATGAGACAAAAAGATGAAACTAGTGCGGTCAGTAAAGTACATGTCTTTTCTTTGGAGAACGGGCGGCATGCTGGAGTGAAGATTTTTTTTTGGTTGAAGAGGGGCATCCATGGTGATCAGATGAATTTGAAAAATTCATCCTGACTTGACTGGAGCAGAAGAGAATCAGTAGTGTGAGCCTATCTCCTCTTATTCAGCTCAAGACTTTGCAAAAAAACTCAGAACCACCTCTTAGCAGTCACTCAACGTTAAAATTTGACCAAGTGTGGAGAGGTAAACTTGTAAATTTGATGTGATGATGGCTTGGTTCTTGTAGAAACTGTAATTTTGTGGAAGGGTAGGCAGTGAAGTATTAGTAGCCTGGAGATTTTGCTGTGTTGAAAGATTAAAAAAGAATGTCTTTTCTGTAGCTTTAAAAGACTATTTGACCATTAAGTAAGATTTAGTTGACCTGCTTATAGTTTGTTACAGTAGAAGTCTTAAAACTTGAAGTACGGTAATTGGGGATTCATTTTCTCTTAGGGTGAGAGGTTGCCATGGGATCACAAAATAAACAACAAAACTTGGAAAATGGAATAGCATCCTTGCAGGAATTTGGATATGAGAAAGAGTAGTCAAGGTAGCTATAGGGGTCTGACCTCATTGTGACTTTTAATTGATAGCTTTTCCCTGGGAATGTAGAACGAGAAGTTAGGGAAGGGAGGGCAAGAGCCTGAGATGCATGATTTGAAGATGATGGAATGGTAAAAATTGGAAGCAAGAAACAGAGAATTTCTGTTTAAAGTTGAGAGCATGAAATAATCAATTTACTGGAAACAGGTTGAACAAAGAATGTGTATATCCTGCAAAATGACAGACGTAGCTGGGACCTGGACAGACCTTGTACAACATCATCTTTTATTTGGAGTCGTTGAGTAGAGGTGAAAATAAAACTGTTGGTTAATGTGAGAAAATGTTCAGCCAGTTGAAGGAGGATTATGGTAGATACTAAATAAATACCAAAAGAACTGCAGATGCTGTAAATCAGGAACAAAAACAAAGTTGCTGGAAAAGCTCAATGGGTCTGGCAGCATCCGTGAAGAGAAATCAGAATTGACACTTCTGGTCCAGTGACCCTTCAGAACTGATGGTAGCTGGGAAAACGTTGGTTTACATGCAGAAAATAGGGAGGGGGATGGGGTAGGGAGTAAATGATAAGATAGAGCCTAAAGAGAGAGAAGAGCAGTTGGATAGACAAGAGTTGGTAACGACCTGGCTAGGAGGGTGAATAGCTGTTAATGGAGACTGTTAGTGACCAACATTAGGTGGTGTGTAATGGCAGGCTATGTGATAACAAGGCCTGGTGTATGGGGTAGGGGGCTAGGACATGGGAGAGTTTAGGACCTAAAATTACTGACCTCAAAATTGAGTCTGGAGGGCTGCAGGGTCCCCCAAGTGGAAAATGAGGTGGTGTTCTTCCAGCTTGTGTTGAGCTTCACTGGAATACTGCAAGCCGGAGACAGATGTTGCCCAGGGAACAAAGTGGTGCATTAAACTGGCAGGCAACAAGTAGTTCAGGGTCTCTTTTGCGAGCAGAACATGAATGTTCTGCGAAGCGGTCACCCAGTCTATGCTTCGTTTTCCCCAATGTAGAGGAGACCACATTGTGAACAGTGAATGCAGTAGACTAGATTCTAGGAAGTGCAGGAGAAGCATTGCTTGACCTGTCCAGTGTGTTTTGGGCCCTCGGATGGTGGGGAGGGAGGAAGTAAATGGGCAGGTGTTACACCTTTGTTGGTTACAGGGGAAGGTGATTGGGGTTTTGTTGGGGGTGAAGAAAGATTGGCAGGGGGTGGGGAACTGGATTCCTCATTCAGAGGATGAGGTATTCAGCCTTCCAACAGACACAACGGGGAGTGAGGTTGTTGATGAAGAAATGCAGTCGATGAAGCATAATTGTGGACACGGATGGTTTGAAGTGTGTATATTTCAATGCTAGAAGTATCAGAAATAAGGCGGATGAACTTAGAACATGGGTCAGTACTTGGAACTATGATGTTGTGGCCGTTACAGAAACTTGGGTAACTCAGGGACAGGAATGGTAGTTGGAAGTTCCGAGATTTAGATGCTTTAAAAGAAATAGGGAGGGTGGTAAAAGAGGTGGGGGAGTGGCATTGCTGCTCAGGGCTAGTATAAGCAGCTACTGAAAGGCAGTTCGAGAATGATATGTCGACAGAGTCAGTTTAGGTTGAGGTCAGGAACAAGAAAGGAGCAGTCATTTGGGATTTTTTTTTTTCTAAACAGACCCCCTAATAGTTGCGGAGGAGCGGATTGGGAGGCAGATAGTGGAAAGGTGCAGAAGTCACAGGGTTATAGTCATGGGGGACTTCAACTTTCCAAATATTGATTGGAAACTTTTTAGTTGTAATAGTTTAGATGGAATGGATTTTGTCCAGTGTGTTCAGGAAGGATTCCTGACACAGTATGTAGGTAGACCAACACGAGGAGAGGCCACTTTGGATTTTGTGCTTGGCAACGAACGGGGCCAAGTGTTATACCTGTTGGTAGGAGAGCATTTTGGCGGTAGTGATCATAACTCTGTTACTCTTACACTAGTCATGGAAAAGGATAGGTACATACAGCAGGGTAAGGTTTATAATTGGGGGAAAGGGTAATTACAATTCTGTTAGGCAAGAACTGGATGACATAAAATGGGAACAGATGCTGTCAGGGAAGAGCACTATAAGGAATGCATACTGCATGTGCTCAATATGTTTGTCCCTAGCAGGCTGGAAAGATGCGGTCGAGTGAGGAAGCCTTGGTTCTCAAGTAAGGTCGAACGACTGGTCAAGACGAAGAAGGATGCTTATAAAAGATTTGGGAAACAAGGAACGGAAAAGGCTGTAGGAGGATACAAGTTAGCCAGGAAGGAGCTGAAGAAAGGGCTTTGGAGAGCTATAAGGGGGCATGAGAAAACCTTGGCAGATAGGATCAAGGAGAACTCCAAGGCTTTTTACACATACGTGAGGAATAAGAGAATGACCAGAGAAAGGGTAGGGCCGATCAAGGAGTGTAAAGGGAATTTGTGCACAGAGCCAAAAGAGATAGGAGAGTCCTTAATGAATACTTCGGTTTTCACAACTGAGAGAGACCTAGTTGTAGAGAGGACAGTGTGAAACAGGCTGGTAGGCTAAAGGAGGTGGATGTTAGTAAGGAAGATGTACTAGGAATTTTGAGGTACTTGAAGATAGATAGGTCCCCTGGGCCTGATGGGATTTATCCAAGGATTCAAAGGGAAGAGATCGCAGGGTCTTTGGTGATGATCTTTTCGTCCTCACTGTCCACAGGTATAGTGCCGGAAGATTGGAGAGAGGCAAACGTCATTCCCTTGTTCAAAAACGGGAATAGGGATAACCCTGGAAATTACAGGCCAGTTAGTCTTACGTCAGTGGTGGGCAAATTATTGGAAAGGGGTCTGAGAGATAGGATTTATGGTCACTTGGAAAGGCACAGTTTGATTCGTGATAGTCAGCATGGATTTGAGTGGGGTTGATCATGCCTCACAAACCTTATTGAATTCTTTGAAGAGGTGACCAAACACGTGGGTGAAGGTAGAGCAGTGGATGTGGTACACATGGTTTTAAGTAAGGCATTTGATAAGGTTCCTCATGGTAGGCTCATGCAGAAAGTAAGGAGGCATGGGATAGGGGGAAATGTGGCTGATTGGATTCCGAATTGGTCGACCCTTAGAAGACAAAGGGTGGTAGTGGGCAGAAAATATTCAACATGGTGCTCAGTTATGAATGGTGTACCACAAGGATCAGTTCTGGGTCCTCTTCTATTTGTGATTTTTGTAAATGATTTGGATGAAGGAGTGGAAGGGTGGATTAGTAAGTTCACGGACGATACAAAGGTGGGTCGAGTTGTGGATAGTGCAGAGGGCAGTTCTAGGTTACAAAGGGACATTGATAGGATGCAGAGCTGGGCTGAGAAGTGGCAGATGGAGTTTAACCCTGAAAAGTGTCAGGTGATTCATTTTGGAAGGACAAACTTGAAAGCAGAATACAGGGTTAACGGAAAGATTCTTGGCAGTGTGGAGGAGCGGAGGGATCTTGGCGTTCATGTTCACAGTTCCCTGAAAGCTGCCACCCAGGTAGATAGAGTTGTTAAGAAGGAATATGGTGTGTTAGCTTTCATTAATAGAGGGATTGAGTTCAAGAGCCGTGAGGTTATGCTCCAGCTTTCCAAAAGCCTGGTTCGGCCACATCTGGAGTATTGTGTCCAGTTCTGGTCGCCTCATTACAGGAAAGATATGGAAGCGTTGGAAAAGGTGCAGATGAGATTTACCAAGATGTTGCCTGGAATGGAGGGAAGGCCTTAAGAGGAAAGGTTGAGAGAGCTAGGGCTTTTCTCTTTAGAACAACGAAGGATGAGAGGTGACTTGATAGGGGTGTACAAAATGATCATAGGTATAGATAGAGTGGACAGCCGGAGCCTTTTTCCTAGGGTGGAGGTAACTATTACAAAGGAACATAGTTTTAAAGTGAGAGGAGGTAGATATAGGGGAGATGTCAGTGGTAGGTTCTTTAGTTGGAGAGTGGTGGGGGTGTGGAATGCATTGCTGGAGAAGGTGGTGGAGGCGGCGTCACTCGGGGCATTTAAGCAGCTATTAGATAGGCAGATGAATGATAGTATAAGGAAGGGGTGGAGGTTAGAGAGACCTTAGGTTTAGGGTAAAAGTTTGGCACAGCATTGTGGGCCAAAGGGCCTGTAGTGTGCTGTAGTGATCTATGCTTTGAGGAGTTGCCCAGGATGTCCCAGAGGGAACGCCCCCTGCTGAAGGCGGACTGGGGAAGGGAGGGGCATATGTGTCCGACAGTGATAAATCGCTGAAGGTAGTGGAAATGGTGGCTGATGATCTGGATGTGGATGCTGGTAGGATGGTAGGTAAAGACAAGGGGAAACCTATACTTTTTGCAGGAGGGAAGAGAGGGGGTGAGGGCAGAAGTGCGGGAGATGAGTTGGGCCTTGTTGACAACTCTGCTGGGGAATGAAAATGGGCTGGTGTTTCTGCCTGGTTACCCTGTTGACAGGGCCTTCAACCTGGTCCGACCCATCTCCTGCACTTCTGCCCTCGCCCCCCTCTCCTCCTTTCTGATTGTAATTAGTTGAGGCTTTAGTATAGATCTCAATTACACTCAACAAGTTTGTTTACCAAACTGTAAATGATCCATTTATCTTAGTTTTTCATGTTCTGTTAATTACCCTGTCCTGTATGCTATAGTATCATACAGCACCCTGCAATATCTTGAGTTCTTGTCTTTTGTAGAAGCGAATTATGAGACACTTTATCAGATGCCTCTTGGAAATCCAAATACATGATATTTATAGATTCCTCTTTTCTACCCTTCTCATTGGCAGCATGGTGGCACAGTGGTTAGCACTGCTGCCTCACAGCGCCGGGGACCTTGGGTGACTGTGCAAACTCCACACAGACATTCTCCACATGTCTGCGTGGGTTTCCTTCGGGTGTGCCAGTTTCCTCCCACAGTCCAAAGATGTGCAGGCTAGGTGGGTTGGTCATACTAAATTGCCTGTAGTGTTCAGGGATGTGTAGGTTAGGTGGATGGGTGTGGGTGGGATGCTCTGAGGTTCAGTGTGGACTTGTTGGGCTGAAGGGCCTGTTTCCACACTGTAGGAATTCTATGATTACGTCCCCAAAACCTCAAAAAGTTAATCAAACACAGTATGGTGGTTTATGCCATTTTGAAAAGATACTTGATAAAAGTGGGACGTAACAACAGACTTGTCAGCGAAGATGAAGCCCACAGAACGAAAGGACTAATTACAGCATGGGGCATACAACAAGTTGACCTAAGTGACAGGAAACAGTGATGGTGAATTGTTGTTTTCCACACTGGAGGAAGGTGTACATTGAGGTTTTCCATTTTCAGAATTAGGCCACTGTTTTTATTGATATGTAATAATCGCCTAGACTTGGATGTATAGGGCACAATTTCAAAATCGCCAGTCTTCAATGGGGAATAACCAGGCTGGCGGAATGAACTAGTGGCTGCTACAGTTTAATACAGACCCAACTTGCCCATACCGCCTGGTATTCACAATTAAACACAGGCAAAAGCGCCTAGTTTCGTCCCTATTCTTCCATACTTATCCCATCCATGTACCTGTCTGAATGTTTCTTACATGACAAAATTGCGTTTTGCTTTCACCGCTACATCTCATTCCAGACACTCGCCACTCTGTGGAAAAAAAATTGCCCCTATGGTCCCTTCTGTATCTCTCCCCTCTCACCTTAAATCTATGCCCTCTAGTTTTAGAGTCCCCTACTGTGGGCAAAAGCTGTTGGGTATGTACTTTATCTATGTCTCTCATAATTTTATAGACCCCTATAGGGTCACCCCTCAGTCTCCTACACTAAGTCCCTGTCTATCCAACCTCTCCTTCTAACTCAAATGGAAAGGCAACGGCCTAATGATATTATCGCTAGACTATTAGTCCAGAGACCCAGATAGTGTTCAGGGGATACTAGCAGGTGGTGGAATTTGAATTCAACTACTGATGACCATTGTCAATTGTTGGGGGGAAAAAAAACCCAACTGCTTCACAAATCTGCCATCAACACCTGGTCTGGCCTGCATATGATTCCAGACCCACAGCAATGTGGTTGACCCTTAGTTGCCTCTGACTTGGCCTGGCAAGCCATTCAGTTGTACCAGATGCTTTAAAGTATCTAAGAAATGAAAGTGGACGGATCACCAGGCGCCGACCTAGGCACCAAAAGAGACAATGGCAGAAACAGACCTGTCAACGCTGCAAAGTCCTCCTCACTAACATCTGGTAGCCAGTGCCAAAACTGGAAGAGCCAACTCACTGACTAGTCAAACAACAGTCTGGCATTGTCTGTAATGTATGATTCCATGTGTATGACAATATTGCAGACATCACCATCCCTGGATATGACCTGTCCTATGGGCAGGACAGACTCAGCAGATGTGGCGGCACAGTGGTGTACGTTTGGGAGGGAGTTGCTCTGGGACTCTCCAACATTGACCCTGGACCCCAAAAGGTCTCGCGGCTTCAGGTTAAACATGGGCAAGGAAACCTCCTGCTGATTACCATGTAACATCCTCTCTCAGCTGATGAATCAATACGCCTCTCTGTTGAATGACACGTGGAGAAAGCACTGAGGATGGCAAGGGCACAAAACGTACCCTGGGTGGGGGATTTTGATTTTCATCACCAAGAGTGGCACTGCAGCAGTACTACTGATTGAGCTGGTCAGGTCCTAAAAGACACATTTGCTAGACTGGGTCTGTGGCAACCTGCCAGTTACAGACGCATCTGTCTATGGCAGTAATGGTAACAGTGACCACCACACAGTCGTTGTCGAGATGAAGTCCCATCTTCTCATTGAGAATAACCTCCCTCGTATTGTGTGGCATTATCACCGTGCTGAATGGGACAGACTTTGAACAGTTCTAGTAACTCAAAACTAGGCATGCATGAGGCGCTGTAGGCCATCAACAGCAGCAAAGTTGTACTCCAACACAATCTCTAACTTCATCGCCCAGCATATTCCCCTACTCAACCATTACTATCAAGCCAGGGGCTCAAGCCTGGTACAATGGAGAGTGCAGGATGGCATGCCAGGAACAGAACCAGGCATACCTGAAAATGAGGTATAAACCTGGTAAACCACCAACAGGAGGACTACTTGTATGTGACAAACTGCAAGTGAAAGGCAGAGCTAAGCGATCCCACAACCAGCAGCTCAGATCTAAGCTCTGCATCCTGCCACATCTTGTTGTGAATAGTAGTGGATGATTAAACAACTCATTGGAGGAGGAGGCTCCACAAATATGCCCATCCTGAATAATGGAAGAGCCTAGCGCATCAGTGCAGAAGATAAGGCTGAGGCTTTCGCAGCAGTCTTCAGCCAGAAGTGCCGAGTGGATGATCCATCTCGGCCTCCTCCAGTGGCCCCCAGCATTACAGATACCAGTCTTCAGCCAATTTGATTCACTTCACATTAATATCAAGAAATGGTTGAAGGTACTGGATACTGCAAAGGCTCTGACAACATTCTGACAATAGTACTGGGGACTTGTGCTCCTGACCTTGCCACTCCCCTAGCCAATCTGTTCCAGTACAGTTACAATACTGGCATCTACCCGACAATGTGGAAAACTGCCCAGGTATGTCCTGTAAACAAAAAGCAGGACAAATATAACCTAGCCAATTACTGCCCATCAGTCTATTGACAAATTGTCAATCAAGTGATGGAAGGTATCATCAGTGCTATCAAGTAGCACCTACTCAGTGGTGCCCAGTTTGGGTTCTGCCAGGGCCACTTAGCTCCTGACCTCATTACAGCCTTGGTTCAAACATGGACAAAAGAGCTGATTCCAGAGGTGAAGTGAAAATGATGACCCTTGACATCAAAGCTGCATTTGACCGAATGTGACATCACGGAGCCCTAGCAAAACTGAAATCAATGGGTATGAAGGGGAAAGCTCTCCAGTGGTTAGTGTCGTACCTGACGCATAGGAAAATGGTCGTGGTTGTTGGAGGTCAGCCACCTCAACTCCAGGACATCTCTGCAGCAGTTCCTCAGGGTAGTGTCCTCGGCCCAACCGTCTTCAGCTGCTTCATCAATGATTTTTCTCTCCATCATAAGGTCAGAAGTGGAGATGTTCACCGATTGATTGCACAATGCTCAGCACCATTCCCGACTCCTCAGATGCTGAATCAGTCAGTGTCCAAATGAACACAATCTGGACAATATTTGGGCTTGGGCTGACAAGTGGCAAGAAACATTTGCGCCACACAAATGCCAGGCTATGACCATCACCAACCAGAGATAATCTCGTTACTGCCCTTTGGTATTCAATGGTGTTACCATCACTGAATCCCCCACTATCAACATCCTGGGAGTTATCATTGATCAGAAACTCAACTGGACTCACTACATAAATGCAGTGGCTACAAGAGCAGGTCAGAAATGAGGAATATTGCAGTGAGTAACTCACCACCTGACTCCCCAAAGCCTGTCCACCATCTACAAGGCCCAAGTCAGGAGTATGATGGAATACTCCCTACTTACCTGGATGAGTGCAGCACCAACAACACTCAAGAAGATTAACACCACCCAGAACAAAGCAGCCCAGCTTGAGTGGCACTACATCCACAAGCATCCACTCCCTCCACCATCATCACTCAGCAGTAGTGTGTATATCCACAAAATGCACTGCAGAAATTCACCAAAGATCCTCTGACAGTACCTTCAAAACTCATGACCACTCGCATCTAGAAGGACAAGGGCAGTAGACAAGTGGGGAACCTGAAGGTGGTCTCTCCAAGTCACTCCCCATCCTGACTTGGAAATATATTACCCTTCCTCCACTGTTCATCATAGAATTTATCATAGAATCCCTGCAGTGTGGAAACAGGCCCTTTGGCCCAACAAGTCCACACTGACCCTTGGAACATCCCACCAGACCCATTCCCCTGTAACCCACTTAATCTACACACCCCTGAACACTGGGCAATTTAGCATGGCCAATCCACCTAGCCTGCACATCTTTGGACTGTGGGAGGAAACTGTAGCACCCGGAGGAAACCCACGCAGACACGGGGAGAATGTGCAAACTCTGCACAGACAGTTGCCCGAAGGTGGAATTGAACCCAGGTCCCTGGAGCTGTGAGGCAGCAGTGCTAACCACTGAGCCACCATAGCACCCTAAACTTGATTGTTGCTAGGTCAAAATCTTGGAATTCCCTCCCTATTAACGTTGTGGCTTAACTCACAGCAGTGGACTGCCCTGGCTCAATAGCACAGCTCACCACCACCATTTCGAGGGCAAGTAGGGATGGGCAAAAAATGCTGTCCAGCCAGCTATGCCCACATCCTACAAAATGAATAAAAATAAAGCTTCCTGTCCAGGTAGCATCCTAATGAATCTTCTCTGAACTCTTTCCAGTTTAATAATATCCTTTTTTCTACAATAGGATGACTGGAATTACACTCAGTACTCCAAATGTGGTCTTACCAATGCCTGTAGAGCTGCAACAAGATGTCCCAACTCCTACACTCAATGCACTGACTGATGAAAGCTAGCATGCTGATAGCCTTCTTCACCACCTTGTGTGCAACTCTACTTTTCAAGGAACTGTGTACCTGTACCCCTAGATCTCTTATGTACTATAACACTCCCCAAGGCTCTACCATTGACTGTGCAAGTCCTGCCCTACTCCCCAAAGTGCAACACTTCGCATTTATCTAAATTAAACTCCATCTGCCATTCCTCTGCAATCTGGCCCACTTGATTAAGACTTTGCTGCGTTCCCAGGTAATCCCTCTCACTGTCCACTATACTACCAATCTTAGAGTCATCTGCAGATTCACTAACCATACTTCCTAAATGCTCATCCAAATCGTTTTTATAAATGATAAATAACTGTGGATCCAGCACTGAACCCTATGGCACACCACTGGTCACAGGGCTCCTAGTCTTTAAAAAAAACCACCATCTACCATGACCCTCCGTCTTCTACTGTCAAATCAATTTTGTATCCAATTGGCTAGCTCTCTCTGGATCCTGTTAGGTTTAACCTTACTCAACAGTCCACCATGTGGTTTCTTGTCAAATGCCTTGCTAGAGTTTGTGTAGACAATATCCACTGCACTGCCCTCTTCTTCTTTCTTGGTCGCCCCTTCAATCAAGAACTCAACCAAATTCATGAGACACTATTTTCCATGCGCAAAGCCAAGCTAACGATCCCAAATGAGTCCTTGCCTCTCCAAATGCCTGTAGATCCTGTCTTTCAGAATATCCTCTAACAACTTACCCATCACAGGCATTAGGCTCACCGGCCTGAAGTTCCCAGGCATTTCCATGAAACCTTTCTTAAACAATAGTACCACATTAGCCACCCGCCAGTCTTCGGGCATATTATCTTTGGGTGGCGATGATACAAATATCTCCACTAGGGACCCTGCAATTTCCTTGCTAGCTTCCACCAAAATCCTGAGTTGTACTTCATCAGGTCGTGGGGATTTATGTACCTTAATGCATTTTAGGACCACCTCTTCTGTAATGTGGACACTCTCTCTTGAAGACATCCTTGTTTATTGCCCCAAGTTCCCAGCATCCATGCCTTTCTCAATAGTAAATACTGACGAGCAATATTCATTTAGGATCTCAGCTGTCTCTTGTGTCTGCACACATCGGTGACCATGTTGATCTTTAGGAGTCTGTATTCTGTTCCTCGTAACTCTTTTTCCCTTTGTGTACTTGTAGAATATCTTTGGATTCTCCTTTGCCTTATCTTCCAAAGCTGTCTCATGTCCCGTTTTAGCCCTCCTGATTTCTCTCTTGAATATACTCTGATACCCTGTTATACTCCTCAAGGAATTCATGTGATCCCAGCTGCCTATACATGCCATAAATGTCCTTTTTTAACTTGACCAGGGCCTCAATAACTCTAGTCATCTAGGGTTCCCTACTGCCAGCCTTGCCCTTCACTCTAACAGGAACATGCTGGACCTAAACCCTCATTAACTCTTTTGAAAGCCCCCCCACTTAGCAGAAATCCCTTTGCCTGAAATCAGCCTCCCCCAGGAAACTACTTTTGAAAGTTCCTGTTTGAGGCCATCAAAATTGGCATTGCCGTAATTTAAACTTTAACTTGTGGGCCCGACTACATAGCTATTTTAAAACAAATGGAATTATGGTCACTGGATCCAAAGTGCTCCACCACTAACACTTCAGTCAGTTCTCCTGCCTTATTTCCCAAGAGGAGGTCAAGTTTGCCCCATCTACATGCTGCATGAGAAGTTTTTCCTGAACACACTTAACATATTTCTCTCCATTCAAGCCCTTAACACAATGGCAGTCTCAGTTGATGTTAGGAAAGTTAAAATTCCTTACTATTACAGCCCACTTATTCTTGATATAGAGGACAGTTTTGGAATGACAGTTTGTAACTCATGGATGCCACAGAGGTGAGTGCTGGAGCCACAATTATTTACCATATTTATTCATGATTTGGATTAGAGAAGTGTACCAAGTTTGTGAATAACAAAAATAGGTGGGGTGGGGAGGTAAGTGATGAGGATGCCATAAACCTTCTGCAGAGGGTTATAGACAGGTTGAGTAAATGGGCAAAAGCTTGGCGTATTGAATGTGATGCAGGGAAATGTGTGGTTATGCACTTTGGCTGGCAGAATAGAGGAGCTGGACATTATTTAAATGCAGAAAGCTACAGTACAGAGGGGTTTGGAGTCTTTGTGCATGAATCACAAAAATTGTAGGGTTTGGTAGGTAAAGCTAAGCTGTTGGCTTAGTCTCCAATTACATGTTGTGAAGAATTATTTGAGAGGAATCGGTTTGCTTCAGTTTAGATGTCTAGTGTTTTGAAATAGATCTATAAGTGTAACAAAATAACACGTGCTATCATAGGAAAGGTGCCCATTTGGAGCTATTTTACTGTGCAGGTTTGCTGATGTGTTCAATGTTGCTTTGATTTAGGATTGGATGCAAGAACAGTATGAATCATGCAAAAGATGGCATTCCTCATGAATCTGAAAGCCGCTGCAGCTACTCTCACCAGTATGATAACAGAATGTACACCTGTAAGGTGAGTGTGTCTCATATAGTTCATAATTTTCTGCCAAAGTGGTATGCCTTGAATTTAAATCTAGCTCCTATGTTTACCAGAAAGTGAAGAAAGTATTTAGGAACACATCAGACATCCCACAGGGACAAGTGCAGTGTTAGCATATTTCAACAGTTCTGCTATTAACAAGTTGATTTCAATCTTAATGTAATACTTGTCTTCAATTGGGAGAAGGAGGATGTAAGTGCTGAATTTGGGAAGATGGACTGAGAGGTTTTGAACAAATTGATATAGGAAGTGAGGTGGTATTAGAGATTTTCGCAAGTTTAAAAGTGGATAAATTCCCCAGGTCCAGATGAGTTGCGTTCCAGGCTGCTGTGGGAGATGAGGGAGGAAATCACAGGGGCCCTGTCCCAAATTTTTAATTCCTTTCTGGCCACAGGTGTGGTCTTCAAGGACTAGAGGACAGCTAGTGTGGATCAACTTTTTAAGAAGGGTGCTAAAGATAAACCAGGGAATTACAAACTAGTAAGTCTCATCAGTGGTAGGGAAACTATCAGAGAAAATTCTGAAGGAGAGAATTAATCTCAGTTTAGAGAAGCAAGGAGCAAGAAGGTTTTATTAGAGACAGTCAGCATGGCTTTGTCAGAGGGAGCTCAGGGCTAATAAATCTGATAGAATTTTTTGAAGAGGTAATCAAATATGGAGATGCGGGTGCTTCAGTTGATGCAGTCTACATGGATTTCAGCAAAGCTTTTGACAAAGTCCCACATGGAAGATTGATAAAGGATTTAGTGGCACAGTAGTTAGCATTGCCTCAGAATGCAAAGGATCTATGTTTGATTCCAGTCTTGGGTGTCAGACTGTGTCAAGTTTGCATGTTCTCTCCATTCTGCATGGATTTCTGGCGGGTGCTCCGGTTCCTTCCCACACTTCAAAGATGCGCTGGTTAGGTGGATTGGCCTTGGTGGGATAATGGGAAAGCGGTGGAGGGTGGGTCTGGGTTGGACTCTTTTCGGACAGTCGGCGCAGACCCAATGGACTGAATGATGTCTATCTGCACTGTGGGAATTCTACAGAAGGTAAAATCACATAGAAACTAGGGTAATTTGGCAAGTTAGAACTAAATTTGACTTGGTAGAGGTAGAAGACTGTGTGACTGGAGGCTAGTGTCCAGTGGCATACCACAGGGACCGGTGCTGGGTCCCTTATTGTCAGTGTGATATGTATATGTATTATACACACACTAATGTAGATGAGAAAGTGGTGGCAGCTGATAAGAAAGTTTGCAGATGACATGAAGATTGGCTAGGTTGACAGTGAGCAAAAAGGCCTTAGGATACAGGAGGATATAAATGGATTGGTCAATGGTAGATGGAATTTAAACCTGCTAAGTGTGAGGTGATGCACTTTGGAAGCAGCAAGAAAAGAAGGGAATACTAAATGAATGGCAGGCCTTTGGGAAAACGAACAGAGGATGTTTGTCATCAAATCCCTGAAGGTGGCAAGCAGGTTAATAGGGTAGTTAAGAAGACACATGAAACACTTGCCTTTACCAGCTGAAGCATAAATTGTAGGAGCACGGAGGTAATGTTGGAGCTGTGTAGGACTTCGGTTAGGGCATAGTTGTGTGCAAATCTCCTCTCCATACTATAGGAAGGATGTGATTGCACTGGAAGGATGCAGAGGATATTCAGAGATTTGTTTATGACAACATTTCAGCTATGAGAGGCGAGATGAGGGTTGTTTGGAGCATAGAATGTTGAGGGGTGACTGGATAAAGGTATGTAAGAGGCATGGACAGAGTGAGTAGAAAGCAGCTGTTCCTCTTAATTGAAGGATCAAGAGCAAGGTTGCATAATTTTATGTTGGAAGGCGGGAGATTTACTGGGTATTTGAAGAAAACTTGTTGCCACTCAGAGGGTGGCGGGTTCTAGAGTGCACTGCCCGAGAGGGTAGTTAAGGCAGGTAACCTCACAACCTTTGAAAATTGGATGAGCACTTGATAACCATAAAGGATATGGACCTGGTGTTGAAAGTTGGAATTAGTATGGATTTAGTGTAGCTTTGGCAGTGCAGACATGAAGGGTGGAAGATGAAGTTTAATTTAGTTAAATGTGAAGTGCTGCATTTTGGAAAAGTAAATAATGGCAGCACTTTTACGCTTAGTGGTAAGGTCCTGGGGAATGTTGCTGAACAAAGAGACCTTGGAGTGCAGGTTCATAGTTCCTTGAAAGTGGAGTCCCACGTAGACAGGATAGTGAAGAAGACCTTTGGTATGTTTGCCTTTATTGGTCAGTGTATTGAGTATAGGAGTTGGGAGTTCATATTGTGGTTGTACAAGTCATTGGTTAGGCTGCTTTTGGAATGCCATGTCCAATTCTGGTCTACCTTCTAAAGGAAGGATGTTGTGAAAGGGTTCAGAAAAAATTTACAAGGATGTTGCCAGGGTTGGAAAGGTTGAGCTATAGGAAGAGGCTGAATAGGCTGGGGCTAATTTCCCTGGAGCATTGGACGCTGAAGAGTGACCTTACAGAGATTTATAAAATCATGAGGGTCATGGATAGACAAGGTATTTTTCCCAGGGTGGGTGAGTCCAAAACTTGGAGGGCTTAGATTTAAGGTGAGAGGGGAAAGATTTAAAAGGATATCAGGGGCGACATTTTCACACAGAAGGTGGTGCATTTATGGAATGAGCTGCCAGAGGTGGTAGTAGAGGCTGGTACAATTGCAACATTTAAAAGGTATCTGGATGAGTATATGACCAGGAAGGGTTTAGAGGGATATGGGCCAAATGCTGACAAATGCAGCTAGATTTATTTAGGATGTCTGGTTGGCATGGACGAGTTGAACCAAAGGGTCTGTTTCCGTGCTGTACAGTTGTATGATTCTTTGACTCTGAACGAGGAAAAACTATCTTAACTTCAGCAGACCTGATGAATTCAAGTGCTAGGCTTTAAGCATTTTTGTTGAGGGTTACGACTGAGGAGATTGACGGAGAGAATTCTGAAGGATGGGGAAAGTTTACTTCTAGCCCTTTATTTCATTATGTAACAAAGATTTTGTTTCTAAATTGATGTACATCTTGAAAAATAAGGTTTTCTGTTAATTCCTTTTCTGAATTATTACAGAGAGGCTCTGCTGATGCCCACCAAAGAGTGGTTCAATGGGAATAGTCACCCATGTTCTTGACTAGTTAGGAGTTGATTAGAATTCAAGTTTCAAAATTTCTATAATCCTTGGTTTTGGAGGAGCATCCAGGATTATGAAGGCAGTCATTCTAAAATCAGTGGTGGATTTGATCTGAAAGCAGCTTTGTGCAACTCATAGTCTGAAATAATCACCTCTCCGAAAGGTTGACATTAAAACCAGGCTAGATCTTTATATGTTCTGTGGAATATAATTTTATCCCCAACTTACACTAATGTTCCCAATTTCAACACATGGCGTAGCTCATGTGTTGAAATTCCAATGTCAATATGCAGAGACATGAATGAGAATCTTTTTGAAGTTGAAAGCATTATGCTTTTTTTATTGAAAGCTCTTAAACATTAATACAATTGAATAACATTTGGTCAGTGTTGTAGCTGGTTCAAAAGATAAATTTTGCATCTTTTCTTAAGTAGTATGAGATTGATATCAAAGTACATTAGCAAGTATTCTAATTAAAGCTTCTATATTGCAACCATGTGTTCAATTAATGAAATCTAAGCAATGCTTCTATCTCTGATATACAATGCAAAGGTGTGTACGCCATTAAGTCGGAATGTGAGATATGCTGATCCCATTAGTTTTGACAATGATGTATTGCTTTTTTTAAAGCACGGGCCAGTAGTATTTTGCTATGAACATGTTGACAATAACCATTGTTCAGTAGACAGTTCATCTGTTTATAATGAACAACTCATAATACACTAATTGGTATGGTTTTGTTTTTCTCCTTGTGTTCATTTTAAGCTTTAATACATATATCAAATTTTTAACCGAATAGGTTAAGCGCGTTGTGATTCCTATAATTATCATTCACAATGAGGATGAGCCTAGTGTCTGTATTTTATATGTGCGTAATTCATATTGCAAGGCTTAGTGTGGTGGTTTTTCTTAGGTTGTCATTTCAAATAACTGTTTTCAGGCCAATAAGCTAAAGAAAAGGAATTTTTTGCTGTTCAGGATTCACCATTCCAAAGGATGAAATGGCCTTTTTTTGTTAACTTGTTTCGTTGGTGAGAATGGGCAGCGAGTACCAGGCAAGAAATTTCTCAACTATACAAGCTATTAAAGCTGGATACTTTCTGGACATTTGACAGGAATTCAATGGCAACTTTGATTCTTTCCATTTTACATCTGAAGAAGGCAGTTCCCTGATGAGGATTGCCTTCTGATCCTAAGAATTTGTTGATGAACCTTCTATTTAAGGGCTGGTACCTAAGGCTATGTCAATCACGCAGTTGAATCCTTTCAGCCAATGACCATAGACGCTGCTCGTGTGAGGATGACTGTTGTTTCTTTGGCCACCTTTAAGAAGGTTAGTTGTCATTCTTTCTAAGACCTATACTTACGATTTTCCCAAACACAACATTGATAATAGATTATGTGCAGTACGGATAAATCATCAGTTAATGGAGTGTTGCTGTTTCTAGCGATTTTTCTTGTGACTTTTCTTGTACTGTCTTTCTGTTTTCCTGTCACTAGAAATTAGGAAAGCTAATAACTGCTGTAAGAGCTGTTAAATGAGATCTCATGCTATACAGGAAATATTTGGAAAATTTGATCGTATAGGGGCCCCAATTTCGAACAGCTGCCCACATCCTCTGTTATGGTTATGGTTATGGTTATGGGTTTGGATGGTGCTGTCTTAAAAATACTAGGTGAATTTCTGCAGTGCATTTTGTTTATGCCACACATTGCTGCTACTGAGCATTGGTGCGGGAGGGAGTCGATTATTTGTAGATGTGGTCCCAGTCAAATGGGTTGTTTTTGTCCTGGATGGTGTCAAGCTTTTCGAGTGTTGTTGGGGCTGCACTCATCCAGGCAACTCTTCCATCACACCCTTCACTTATGCCTTGTTTGGAGACACACCAGGGAGAAAATGAAGTCCTCTGCTGCAAAGTTCTTGGTCTCTGACCTGCTGTTGTAGCTTCAGTATTTGTGTGGTTAGTCCAGTTCAGTTGCTGGTCAATGATAGCCCTCAGGAAAAAGTTCATGATGGGGGCTTCATGAAATTGCCATTGAATGTCAAAAGGCAAAACTTAAATTCTATCTAGTTGGAGATGGTCATTGCTTGGCACTTCTGTTATTGCCACTTGTCAGCCCAAGCCTGCATAGGCTACACTTCATCGTGGACTGTTTTTGTTTTTGAGGAGTCATGAATGGTGCTGAACGTTGTGCAGTCATTCAGCAAACATCCCCACTTCTCAACTTAGGATTGTGGGAAAGTCATAGATGAAGCAGCAGAAGATAGATGAACCTAGGACAGTATGCTGAAGAACTCCTGCAGAGATGTCCTGGAGCTGACATGACTGTCCTGCAGCAGCGACAACCATCATCCTTTGTTCTGGGTATGACTCCAACCAGCAGAGAATTTTCTCTCCGTTTTCCATTGATTCAAGTCCTTTGAGGGTTCTGTGATACCACATTGAGTCAAATGCTGCCTTGGTGTCAAAGGTGCAAGCTGTCACTTCACCTCTGAAATCCACGTTTGGACCGCTGTAATTAGTAGGAATGGAGTGATCCTGCGGAACCTAAACAGAGCATCGAAGAACAGATCAATAAGGCCGTAACCAGGTGTAGTCCATTTGTCCCATCACGTCAGCTCTGCTGTTTAATGAAATCACGGCTGATCTGATAATCCTCAACAGTCTCCTACCTTGTCCCCGTAACCCTTGATGCCCTTAGTGTTTAAAAAAATTTGTCTAGTTCAGCCTGGAACGTGCTTAACAACCCAGCCTCAAATTCCACAGGTTTACTACTTTTTAGGAGAAAAAAAATCCTTCTTATCTGTCTTAAGTGGGTGGCCCCTTTACTCCTGAGATTATGCCCTTTGGTCCTGGATAAGGAGAACAAAGTTTTTCAGTGTTCCAAAGTAGTCTGACTAATGTCTTGTCTACTTATAGCAAGATCTCCCTACTTTTATACTCTATTCCCTTTGAAAAAGGGACAGCCAGCCCATTTGCCTTCCTTATTACCTGTTCAACTTGTAAGCTAACATTTTGCGATTGAAGGGAACAAGGACAATGAATCCTTTCTCAAGTAAAAACAGAAATTGCTGGAACAACTGAGCAGGTTTAGTAGAGAGAAAGCAGAGCTTATGTTTCAAGACCAGTAATCTTCAGAGCTGATGGTAGCTGGGAAAAGTTGGTATAGATGTCAAAGGCAGAACGGTGGGAAAGAGCAGATAGCTGGAGATGGAGCCCAGAGAGACACAAGATAAAAACCAAAAGAACTGCAGATGCTGTAAATCAGAAATGAAAACAAGTTGCTGGAAAAGCTCAGCAGATCTGGCAGTTAACTTTTCAGGTCGAGGGTCCCTTACTCAGAACCCAATTAACTCTGATTTCTCTCCACAGATGCTGCTAGACCTGCTGAACTTCTTCAGCAATTTATGTTTCTGTTTGAGAGAGAAGCTAAGTTAGGCAGACAAAGGAGTGGTTGATCGTAAGCCAGGGGAGGTGAAAAGCTGATAATGCAGTGAATGAGTGGGTGAAAACAGATTAGCTGTGCTGAAAGCAGGCCAAGTCACGACAGGGCCTGGAGTGTGGGGGTGGCTAAAGGACGTGGAGGTCGCAGTTTTCTATTAGTTAGCCAGTCCTCTATCCGCACTACCATACTACCCCAACACTTTTTTACTTTTACCTTATTAAGTAGCCTTATGCGCAATACTCTATCAGACACCTTTTGGAAATCCAAACATATTACACCCACTGCTTCCCCTTAATCAATTATGCTTGTTACCGCCTCAAAGCATTCTTTGTCAGGCATGTTTGGCCCTTCATAAAGCCATGCTGACTGAACATAGAACAGTAGAGCACAGATGTTGTGCCGACCTATTATCCTACTGAGATCAAACTACTGTGCATACCCTACGTTTTACTATCCTCTATGTACCTATCCAAGAGTTGTTTAAATACCCTTAACGTATCTGACTCCACTATCACTGCCGGCAGTGCATTCTACACACCCACCAGTCTGTGTAAAGAACCTACCTCTGACGTCTCCCCAAAGCCTCCTCCAATCACCGTTAAAATCGTGTCCCCTCATAATAGTAATTTCTGCCCTGGAAAAAAAGTCTGACTATCCACTGTATCTATGCCTCTCATCATCTTGTACACTCTGGTTGCTTTTCATGTTTTTCCAAAGGTTCTCCAAATTGCATTCTTTAGAATAGGTTCTTGGTAAACAACTGCTGTTTGATAGGACTGTTAATGATCCCTTCCATGGCCTTTTTTTAATACTTGGTAAGAGATTGATGGATTGGTAATTAGCTGGGTTGGATATGTCTCTCTTTGTGTACAGAGCATATCTGGGAAATTTTCCAGATCACTGGCTGGATGGTAATGTTGAGGCTGTATTAGAAGAGCTTAGCTCAGGGCGTGGCACGGTCTGCATGCAAGCATTTGGTTCTGTTGCTGGCTGTTGTCAAGGCCTAAACCTTTTGCAGTTGTTTCTTGATATTGCATGGAATGCATTGAATTGTCTGAAGACTGGCGCCTTTGCCAAGGATCAAGCATAAATCAAAATAAAGAATGACAGTCTTCACATACTTATGATTCTTCCTTTTAGAAAATGATTTGAAATGTTCACGATCTTTATCTTCTTCTGACATCACATTCGATCTGCTGATCCATCAGGCTGTGTTGCTGTCTGACTGTCAGTTGAACATTTTATCAATAAGCTCAAATGACTCCTACCGCTTGTTATCTTTCTCGTTATATCTATCATCTTGCAGATTTTGCTGATTTCTGTTATCTGAATTCAATTCATTGATGATAAAAATTGGAAACATTTTTGCGAACCCTGTGTTGTCATAATTTTCATAACGAGTTGTGAAACCTTCAATATCTTTGGAGATCTTAGGTTTTGTTAAGGGGAGGTCATGTCTGACCAACTTGATTGCATTTTGTTTTGAAGAGGTGACCAGGTGTGTAGATGAGGACAATGCTTTTGATCTAATCTATTTGGGCTTCATCAAGGCTTTCAATAAGGCCCTGCATGGAACACTGGTAGCAAAAGTAAGAGCCCACAGGATCAAAGGACATTGGACAAATTGGACTCGCAATTGGCTGATGGTGGGAACCAAAAGATGATGTTTGAGGGTTGTTTTTCCAATTGGAAGTCTGTGTCCAATGACATCCCACAGGGGTCAGTGTTAGGGCGCCTGTTGTTTGTGGCTTATGTAAATAATTTAGACTTGATCAGTAAATTCACAGATCAGACAAAAATTGGTGGGGTGATAAGTCGTGAGGAGGATAGCTTTAGATTGCAGGAGCGTACAGACAGACTGGTCAGATGGTCTAATCAGTGGTAAATGGAATTTAACCCAGATGATTGTGATTTGGGGCAGGATAAACAATGAATAAATGATGAACAATAAGACTCGAGAAGTAGCAAGGATCAGAGGGACCTTGGTACGCATGTACACTAGTCCCTTTAAGGTATTGGGGCAGGTGGATAAAGTGGCAAGTGAACGACGCACTTGCCTTTGTTAGAAGACAAATAGAGTTTAAGAGCAGAGAGGTTTTGCTGGAACTGTATAAAACATTGGCTAAGCTACAGCTAAAGTGTTGTGTGCAGTTCTGGAATCCATGTTTACAGGAGCGACTTGATAACACTGGACCAAGTGCAGAGGAGATTTGTCACAATTTTGCCTGAGCTGGTGAATTTTAGTTACGATTGTTCAGTTAGAGATTGGACAGACTGCGGTTGCATTCCTTGAAATAGAGGAGATTGAGGGGGGACATAATTAAGATGTATAAGATTATGAGAGACATGGATTGGGTAGACAGGAAGAAACTTCTGTCCTTGATGGAGGGATCAATGAGCATTGGGCATAGATTAGGGTTAGGTGCAGGAAGTTTAGAACAAAGAAAATTACAGCACAGGAACAGGCCCTTCAGCCCTCCAAGCCTGCGCCAATCCAGATCCAGTCTCTCAAAACCTGTCACCTATTTCCCAAGGATCTGTGTTCTTCTGCTCCCTGCCCATTCATGTATCTGTGTAGATACATCTTAAATGACGCTATCGTGTCTGCCTCTACCACCTCCGTTGGCAACGCATTCCAGGCACCCACCACCCTCTGCGTAAAGAACTTTCCACGCATATCTCCTCCCTTAAACTTTTCCCCTCTCACCCTATCCCTCATTTTCATAGGGACATGTCTGTCCTGCACTCTAATCAACCTCTCTTTAAAAGCCTCCCACATATCAAATGTGGATTTACCCTCAAACAGCTGCTCCCAATCCCCAGCTCCTGCCGAATTTTGCTATAGTTGGCCTTCCCCCAATTCAGCACTCTTCCTTTTTAGGACCACTCTCGTCTTTGTCCGTCAGTATTCTAGAACTTAAGGAATTGTGATCACTATTCCCAAAGTAATCCCCTACTGAAACTTCAACCACCTGGTCGGGCTCTTTCCCCAACACCAGGTCCAGTATGGCCCCTTCCCTAGTTGGACTATTTACATACTGCTCTAGAAAACCCTCCTGGATGCTCCTTGCAGGTTCTGCTCCATCTAAACCCCTAACACTTAGTGAATCCCAGTCAATGTTGGGAAAATTATAATCTCCCATCACCACCACCCTGCTGCTCCTACATCTTTCCATAATCTGTCTACATATTTGTACCTCTATCTCACGCTTGCTGTTGGGAGGCCTGTAGTACAGCCCCAACATTGTTACTGCACCCTTCCTATTTCTGAGCTCTGCCCATATTGCCTCACTGCTCAAGTCCTCCATAGTGCCCTCCTTCAGCACAGCTGTGATATCCTCTTTGACCAGTAGTGCAACTCCTCCACTCCTTTTACCTCCCTCTCTATCCCACCTGAAGCATCTATATCCTGGGATATTTAGTTGCCCATCTTGCCCTTCCCTCAACTAAGTCTCAGTAATAGCAATAACATCATACTCCCAGGTGCTAATCCAAGCCCTAAGTTCATCTGCCTTATCTACTACACTTCTCGCATTAAAACAAATGCACCTCAGACCACCTGTCCCTTTTGCGTTCATCATCTGCTCTCACCACACTGACTTCATTATCTAGTTCCTTACAGGATTTAGTTACTACCTCCTTACTGTCCACTAACCACCTCATTTGGTTCCCATCTCCCTGCCACATTAGTTTCAACCCTCCCCAACAGTGTTAGCAAAAGCAGCCCCTAGGACATTTGGTTCCAGTCCTGCCCTGGTGTAGATCGTCCGATTTGTAATAGTCCCACCTCCCCCAGAACCGGTCCAAATGTCCCAAAAATCTGAACCCCACCCTCCTGCACTACCTCTCAAGCCACTCATTTATCCTGCCTATTCTTTCATTTCTGCTCTGACTAGCATATGGCACTGGGAGCAATCCTGCGATTACTACTTCGGAGGTCCTACTGTTTAACTTGGCTCCTAACTCCCTAAATTCTGCTTGTAGGACCTCATCCTGTTTTTTACCGTTATCATTGGTACCTGTATGCACCATGACAGCTGGCTGTTCACTGTCCCTCTTCAGAACATCCTGCAGTCAATCTGAGACATCCCTGACCCGTGCACCTGGGAGGCAACATACCATTCGGGAGTCTCGTTTTCGACCACAGAACCGCCTATCTACTCCCCTTACAATTGAATCCCCAATGACTATAGCCCTTCCACTCTCTTTCCCGCCCTTCTGTACAGCAGAGCCAGCCACAGTGCCATGAACCTGGCTACTGCTGCCTTCCCTTGGTGAGCCATCTCCCCCAGCAGTATCCAAAACGATATAGAGAGGTGTAGAGCTGGATGAACACAGCAGGCCAAGCAGCATCAGAGAAGCAGGAAGGCTGATGTTTCGGACCTAGACCCTTCTTCAGAAGGTATACCTGTTTTGGAGGGAGATGACCGCAGGGGACACTGCACTGCCTTCCTGCTTTTTTTGTTCTGCCTTTTGGTCACCCATTCCCTTTCTCCCTCAGCAATCCTAATCTGCGGTGTGACCAATTTTCTGAACGTGCTATCCACGACTTCCTCAGCATCTTGGATGCTCCAAAGGGAGTCCATCTGCAGCTCCACAGCCGTCATGTGGTCTAACAAGTGCTGCAGCTGGACACACTTCTTGCATGTGTAGGAGTCAGGGACATCAGCCGCGTCCCTGAGCTCCCACATTGAGCAAGAGGAGCATAACATGGGTCTGGGAACTCCTGCTATTTTTACTCTTAAGCTTAACTTGGTCCTACTATAATATCAAATACTAGATAAATGAAATGAAAAAAATTTGTACCAAATCACTCTACTTAGTAGTGCACGATTTTAAAAAAAAACACTTACCTTATCAAACAGCAGAGTTTTTTTGGTCAGAGGAGGGGGACGGGTGGGAGACACTACACGTGTAGTGTCTCAGGTTTAGCCACTGCCCAAATATGTCAGTTCACTCACCTCCCGAGAGCGTAATTCGACCACTCCCACTCTGCTCCGCTGCCGAAATGAAGAACTTACCTTCCTGGCAGCCCCCGGTCCTCGCTCTCACTGCTCCCACTGCTGCTGCTGCAAAAAAATGGAGTTGTGAAGAAAATCTTCTTCACCCAGACGGTGGAGGGAATCTGGAAGTCACTGCCTGTAAGGGTGGTAGAGGCAGAAACACTTAACATTTAAGAAGTATTTAAATGTGCACATGCTATGCCAAGGCATGCAATGCTATTTGCTAAGTGCTGTAAAATAAGATTAGAATAGTTTGGTTGTATTTTACTGGTGTGAATAGAATGAGCCAAAGGACTTTTTCCCCCCCCCATGCCTATAACTCTTGCCCAGACTGCCACACTGCTGATTTGGCCCTAGCAATCCCCAAGTGTCTTCAAGTTAGCTTTCGGGAATGTGGAAAAAAAAGTCAGTCATCATATATCAGTGAAATGCTGACATTGGTCAAAATAAGTGTCTCTGCATGACGAACTGAACTTTTTGGTTTTGCTGTCATCTTGCAGTACTGATCAATGGTAGTATTCTCTGTGTCTCATCCAAAGCTCATTTTGACTTCATGTTTCCTCAGCCAAATGAAACAAATGTATTATGTCATCTGTCTACGGTCAATAGATTCATACTACTTTGTGGATTCTGTCATGTGTCTGGGAAGCTCAGTGAAATCTTAGATAGGTTATACCTTGACCAGCAACTGTTGTGTTATTAATTGACATTTGGTTCCACTATTAATTGCTTGTTGATCAGTTGTTACCTGACTGGTGTCTGTTTGAACAGATTTGGCATGTTTGCTGTCTTCTGACTGTTGAGCATATCTGTTTGAGCTTGTTCTGCCATTTGAATAAGGTTGAGGTTAAGACTTCTGCTCTTGAGATTTCTTCATTATGTATACGTTTTCTACTGTTGGACAACCCTTGTTTTGCAAATATGTTTGTAATTGTAAAGTCAATTTTAATCTGATATCCATACTTCCTGAGCCATGTAGTTTGACTGGTTTTTCAACATCATAATAATAGTGACTTAATGTTAATCGTCATAAATTGCTCTTGCCATAAAGGATTGATTGGTTCACCAATTTGTTTGAAGGATACATTGGATGTCTCTTCTATTACAGGTTACTTTACTGCATTGACATCTTTGAGTAGCTATTTGATTTCCTGCTGCTCCGCAACCATGTCATGATTCTGCAAATCTTCTGGAAGTGATGTGTTGTTTTAAAGAAGAAGCATTTCGCTTAGAACATAGGCGATGCTTGTTCGTATGAGTATCCCTTGTTCCACAACATTGACATGGACTCTTAACATCTGCTTTCTGGACTGTTCTCCACTCTGTAACAAAAACAGAAATTGTTGGAAAAAGCTCAGCAGGTCTGGCAGCATCAGTGAAGAGAAATCAGAGTTAAGAACTGGTTCTAAGCACTGAGGAAGGATCACCGGACCCAAAACGTTAACTCTCTGCTTTCTCTTCACAGATGCTGCCAGACCTTTTGAGCTTTTTCCAACAATTTCTGTTTTTGTTTCTGATTTATACAGCATCTGTAGTTCTTGGTTTTTTATTCTCTACTCGGACTCCTTTGTGTGTTTATAGGATTTTTATACATCCTCAACTGAACTGAATTGATTTGTGTTGCTTCTAATTCCTCCTTCACTCACCAATGAATGACCTTGGAGAGAATCAAATTTTCTTTGGACTGGAATAAATGTATTCATCAGCAACTCTAACAATAATCCTGGCTCTGGCATAGTCGATCTGTACAAGTCCCATCTGTAGTGATCATTAATGAAAATATCTGTGGGTTCCTGTGAATGCTTAACTTTTCTGTTATTTCTTGTTCTTCAACAGTTTTATTTGTTCTCATTAAAGTAATTCTCAAAAGTTTGTAGAACTTAATTAAAAATACCTGTGAATTCTTTGTCTTGACAAGATACAGGTCTAGTCAAATTCAGAACTTGTTTGGCTTCTCATTTAGCATCTAGTTTGGATGCAGTCCTGTATTTAAAATTTTTTTTTTCTAAAATGTCCAATTCTGCATTTTATTTGCCCATCTCTGAAATTAAATTGTCTTGGCAATATTATTTCTCCTTCCGTTTCTTTGTTAGTGACTACTTATTATTATTCTTCTATTGAAACTTTTCTGTTCT
The DNA here is from genome assembly GCA_024137785.1 of Ginglymostoma cirratum. NCBI lineage: Eukaryota > Metazoa > Chordata > Chondrichthyes > Orectolobiformes > Ginglymostomatidae > Ginglymostoma > Ginglymostoma cirratum. The sequence continues at coordinate 251,137 of JAHRHZ010000133.1, forward strand.
GCACTGTTGCAAAGCTGCATTACTTATGTCACTTTAATCCTTTTAATCCTGCAGTTTATCAATGCTCCCTCAATCTCTTTGGAAAGACTTTTAGGCAGCTGTTTTAAACTGTTTTTTTAATTTCCTTCCCTTTGGGAATATTAACTGTACGTGAGACCGTGAGAAATCTGAACAGGAGTAGGTTGTTTAGCCCCTCGTGCCTCCTCTGCCATTCGATAGGATCGTGGCTGATCCAATATTCCTCACATCCTGCTTTTCTCCCCATAACCCTTGATCCCTCTACTGAACAAGAATCTATCTATCTCAGAATTAAATATACACAAGGACATTGCCCTCACAGCTTTCTGTGGCAAAGAGTTTCAAAGACTCCCAATCCCCTCAGATGAAATTTCTCCTAAAGTCAGAATAAAGGGAACCAATATAATACTGAGACTATGCCCTCTGGTCTTAGACTCTCCCATGAAGGAAACATCCTCTCAGCAGTTGCCCTGTCAAGCCCCTTAAGAATCCTGAGTGTTTCAATGAGACTACCTCTTATTCTTCTAAACTGCAGTGAGTTGAGCCCTAACCTGTTTAACGTTTGTTCATAAAACAATTCCTTTATACTTGGGGTCATCCTAGTGAACAGTATAGAAATGCTTCCCTGTACCCTGTGGAGTGTTGTTCCATACCATATTTGTCTTGCCTAGTATTGGGAGTGATTTCAGAAGTTTGGAGAATTGCAAACATTACTCCCTTATTCAAAAAGATCAGCCCACTAATACAGACCCGTTAGTTTAACTTCAATGGTGGGGAAACTTCAAAAAACAATTATTTGGGATAGAATTTATAGCCATGTGAGGGGGAAGAATGGTGAGTAGATCAGGAAGAGTAGGCATGGCTTCCTAAAGGGGAAATCATATTTAACTGACTTGCTGGAGTTTTCTGATGAGGTCACTAGAAGCTTCATTGAGGGTAATGCTTTTGATTTGGTGTAACTGGATTCCCAGAAGATGTTTCATATTGTGCCAGATGACAGACCTGTGAGAAAAGTTGTAGATTGTGGAATACAGGGGCATACAGTTGAAACACAGATACAAAATTGTTTGAGTGATAGGCAGAAGTGAATAATGGTTAATTACGGCTTGACGCAGAGGAAAGTTCATTGTGAAGTTCCCAAAATATCAATATTTGTGTCCTTTGCTTTCTGTAATATATGTAAATGGTCCAGATCTTGGTGTGATGGGGAGAATTCCAAGATCTGAGGACAATTTGGGAGAATTTTAAACTGTAGAGGACAATATAAAACTTCAAAACTAGGTGTAGTGGGCAGGTAGGTGACAGATGAGGTTCAATGTGGGGGAGTGTGAGACGATGTTTTTGGCACAAAACATAGTGAAATAAAGGATGATATTCCAAAGAGTGTGCAGGAGAAGAGGAACCTGGGTGTATGTGTACATAAGCTATTATGGGTAGCAGGACAGTTACAAGAGAGGTGTTAAAGCATGCATTATTCTCATCTTCATTATTAGGGGCATAGAGCACAAGAGCAAGGAGGTTATACTAACCCTATGAAGGATGCTGGTTAAACCTTCCCAGAGTAATGCATAAAGATCTGAGCTCCACACTTTACAAAGGATATGAATGCGTTGAAGTGCAGAAAAGGTTTACAAGACTTCTTCAGAGATGAAGAAAGATTGGAGAAGTTGGAGCTGCTTTCCTTGGAGAAGAGCAATTTGATAGATTATCAATCATACCCTGATGATTTTGTAAACTGAAGGCACAGTTCTTAAATATTTCATGAAAGGAGCAAATGGCAAGTGAGAAAAATGTGTGCACACAGTGAGCAGTTGGGATGTAGAATGTATTGCTTGGAAGTGTGTTGGGAGCTGGTTCAATTCAGGCATTCAAGAGAGCATTGGAAAATTGTTTTTATTGACATAATATGCAGGGTTATGGGTATATGGCAGGATATTAGTATTAAGTTATAGTAGTCAGAGAAACAGTGAAGACAGTGGAACAAATGACTGCCTTCTGCACCATACCCATTCCATGATCTATGAAACTTTTTCATGGATTTGTCACCTTGAAGTCCAACTACTCCAATTCATCCAAGACTGGCCTCCCACATCCTCAAATGTGAAGTCTTTTAAATGCTGCCAGCAAGTCTGGTTCACGCATTACCTCTTACATAATTACTTGCTTACTGACCTAAATTAGTCTTTTGGTTAGGCTTCAGTTTTAAAATGCATAACATTTATTGAATTTGCTGCATGATGTTGATCCATCCTATCGGTGTAAATGCTCTAGTCCCACATCTCAAAGAGGCATAAATCAGAATGAAGTATCTCAGATTTCAGTTTCTCCAATACTGGTGATTGGTGACCTTGGATCTGAGCTCTGGAATTATGATCACTTGGATAGGTACAGTTTGATTTGTGATAGTCAGCATGGACTTGAGGGGTCGATCATGCCTCACAAACCTTATTGAATTCTTTGAAGAGGTGACCAAACACGTGGATGAAGGTAGAGCAGTGGATGTGGTACACATGGTTTTAAGTAAGGCAT
>JAHRHZ010000133.1:258683-270888 GCA_024137785.1 Ginglymostoma cirratum
CACCCCCATCTCCTATCTACTAACATCATCCCGCCCCCTTGACTTGTCCATCCTCCCTGGACTGACCTATCTCCTCCCTACTCCCCCCACCTACACTCTCACCTTTTACTGGCTCCATCCCCACCTCTTTGACTTGTCTGCCTCCTCTCCACCTATCCTCTCCTCTATCCATCTTCTATCTGCCTCCCCCTCTCTGCCTATTTATTTCAGAACCCTCTTTACCCTCCCCCATTTCTGATGAAGGGTCTCGGCCTGAAACGTCAAGCTTGCCTGCTCCTATGATGCTGCTTGGCCTGCTGTGTTCATCCAGCCCCACACTTTGCTCATTCACTCTTCCTGTAAGACATTCCTTAAATCTTGCCTCTTTGACCAAACTCTGCCATTTGCCCTCATATCGTCTTATGTGGCTTGGTATAACTGAGGGATAGCAAGAACTGCAGATGCTGGAGTCAGAGATAACAGTGTGGAACTGGAGAAACACAGCAGGCCAGGCACCATCAGAGGAGCAGGAAAGTTGACATTTCAGGTCAGGACCCTTCAGAAATGTGCCCTTTTCTTCAGAAAAGTGTAACTGTTAGCTTTATGATGCTGAATTGAAGCAACCTCTGATGTTTTGCTACATTAGATGTGCTATATAAATACAGCTTATTGTTGTTAGTTCTTATTTTCTATTTCTTGGAGAATTTTCCTATTCAGCTGTTGGAGCAGCAGAAGAGAAGTGTACAATCATTAACATAATCATCCATTGTCCTGAAATCCTTGGCTTGGGCGGTTGATTTAAATACACTTATGCAGTTTCAATTATGATTTTATTTCAGTCCTGTTATGAGCATGGAAAAGAAGTAATTGTAGTGCCAAAAACATCTGCTTCCACGGATTCGCCATGGTTGGGTCTTGCCATATATGCATGGTCAGGGTAAGTGTTTTACCTCATTTACTTAATCACCTAACCATATATGTAACAAGACAGCATTAATTAAGGATCTCGAAGCAAAGGGTCCTCCAGGCAAGATTTAATACCAAGATAAAATTTTGTATTAAGCTTGGGGATGTGACGTGGGTCCATAACTCATGTTTTAAATAAAATCTGTTACAAACATATAATGGCAAAGATGGTTAACGTAGACTAAGAAAGTAGGTTAAAAGACAAAGAAACAGTGATAAACTTTTAAGGAGAGATTTCATGTTTCTTCAAAGATGTATTCCATTGAAGAAGATGCACTATGAGAAAGTTGTACCATTTCTGGACAACTAAGGAAATGTCATTAAAATTAATTAATTAACAAAGAAAATTACAGCACAGGAACATGCCCTTCAGGCCTCCAAGCCTGCACTGACATGCTGCTCGTCACAACCAAAGCCCTCTATCTTTCCAGGGAACTGTATCCCTCTATTCCGATCCTATCCACGTATTTGTCAAGACGCCTTTTAAAAGTCACTATCGTCTCTGCTTCCGCTACCTCTCCCAACAGCAAGTTCCAGGCACCCACCACGCTCTTTTTTTTTTTTTTTTAGAAACCTGTCTCATACATCCTTAAAATTTTAAAATTTAAAACCTTACCCCTCCCACTTTTAAACCTATGCCCCTTTGTAACTGACTTCCACACTGGGAGTAAGCTTCTGACTGTCCACTCTGTTCATGCCCTTCGTCATCTTGTAGACCTTTATCAGGTCGCCTCTCAACTTCCATCTTTCCAGTGAGAACAACCCAAGTTTCTCCAACTTCTTCTCACAGCTGATGCCCTCCATACCAGGCAACATCCTGGTAAATCTTTTCTGTATCCTTTCCAAAGCCACCACATCCTTCTGCTAGTGTGGTGACCAGAATTGAACACAATATTCCAAATGCAGCCTAACTAAGGTTCTATAAAGCTGCAATATTACCTGCCAGTTTTTAAACTCAATGCCCCGGCCGATTGAAGGCAAGCATGCTGCATGCCTTGTTGACTACCTTTTCGACCTGCGTTGCCACTTTCAGTGATCTATGTACCTGTACACCCAGACCCCTCTGCCAATTAGTACTCTTACTGGTTCTGCCATTTACTGTATATTTTCCATCTGGATTAGACCTTCCAAAATGCGTTACCTCACATTTTTCCAGATTAAACTCCATCTGCCATCACTCTGCGCAAGTCACCAATTGATCTATGTCCAGCTGCATCCTTTGACAGTCCTCATCGCTATCCGCAATTCCACCAACCTTTGGTAAGTTTGCCGATGACACAATCAGACCAGTTACATTTCCCTCCCGATCATTTATATACATATTTCAAATAGCAAAGGTCCCAGCACTAATTCCAAGGAACGCCACTAGTCACAGTCCTCCATTCAGAAATAAACCCTTCCACTGCTACCCTCTGTCTTCTATGACCAAGCCAGTTTTCTTTATCCATTTTGCCAGCTCACCTCTGACCCTGTATAACTTTGTCTTCTGTATCAGCCTGCCATGAGGGACCTTATCAAAGGCCTTACTGAAGCCCATGTCAACAGCATCTACCACGCTACCCTCATCAATCATCTTCACACTTCCTCAAAAAACTCAAGTTAGTGAGGCACGACATCCCCTTCACAAAACCATGTTGCCTGTCACTAATATGTCCACTTATTTCCAAGTGGGAGTAAAACTGTCTCGAAGAATCGTCTCTGATAATTTTCCTACCACTGACATAAGGCTCACTGACAGAAAATTAGCTGGATGATCCTTACCACCCTTCTTAAACAAAGGAACAACATTGGCTATTCTTCAATCCTCTGGAACCAGTGAGGATACGAAGATTTCCCTCCAGGCCCTAGCAATTTCCTCCCTTGCCTCTCTCAGTATTCTGGGGTATATCCCATCAGACCCTGGGTACTTGTCTACCTTAATGTTTTCAAGGCCACCAATACCTCCTCCCTTTTGATCTCAACATGACCCAAACTATCTACACCCCCTTCCCCAGACTCCTCATCCACAAAGCCCTTCTCTATGGTGAATACTGACGCAAAGTACTCATTTAATACCTCGCACATTTCCTTTGGCTCCACAGGTAAATTTCCTTTCTTGTCCTCGAGTGGGCCAACCTTCTCCCTGGCTACTCTCCTGCTCATTAAATATGTGTAAAATGCTGTAGGATTTTCCATAATCCTGCTGGCCCATGACTTTTCATGACCCCTTTTAGCCCCCCCCGATTCTTTGATTAGGTTTCTTTCAACTTTCCTTGATAAATGCTTTTCTTTGTTTTTACTTTTTGATTAGGCTCACAATATCTCTTGTTATCCAAGGTTCCCTAAACTTGCTATGCTTATCCTTCATCCATACCGGAAAGTGCCAGTCCTGAGTTCCCAGCAACTTACACTTGAAAGCCTTCCAAGTATCTGATATTGATTTGCCCTCAAACGTCTGCCTCCAATCTACATTCTTCAGTTACTGCCTAATATTGTTGTAATTAGCCTTCCCCCAATTTAGCACCTATACCTGACAACTACTAAATTTTCTGGGCTGCTTTAAAAAGAATCCATCCATCACTTTCACTGATGGTTCCTCTTAGGAAGTCACTTCTGGTCTTTGGGAAGCTTCATGAGTTTCTGGCTGTTTGGGGTGAAAAGAATTGGAGCTGTCCGTTTCCTTGTCAGCTTTTGTGCTTTTTTTTTTTCCCCCCAACCGCATCCCAAAACCAGCCCAGCTCATCTCCACCTCCCTAACCTGTTTTTTCCCTCTCACCTATCCCCTCCTCCCACCTCAAGCCCCACCCCCATCTCCTATCTACTAACCTCATCCCACCCCCTTGACCTGTCCGTCCTCCCTAGACTGACCTATCTCCTCCCTACCCCACCCCCCCACCCACCTACACTCACCTTTACTGGCTCCATCCCCGCCTCTTTGACTTGTCTGCCTCCTCTCCACCTATCTTCTCCTCTATCCATCTTCTATCCGCCTCCCCCTCTCTCCCTATTTATTTCAGAACCCTCTTCCCCTCCCCCATTTCTGATGAAGGGTCTCGGCCCGAAACGTCAAGCTTTCCTGCTCCTATGATGCTGCTTGGCCTGCTGTGTTCATCCAGCTCCACACTTTATTATCAGGGGAATCTTGTATGTGTCCACAGACCCTTGAAAGCAACAGGACTGGTGAATCGGGTGGTTAAGAAAGTATATGGGATACTTGTCTTTATCAGTCGAGGCACTGAATATGAGAGAAAGGAAGGTTATGATGCAGCTGTATAGAACATTGGCTAGACCACAGCTGGAGTACTGTGTGCAACTATGGTTGCCAAACTATAGGGTGTGATTGTTTGATTGCATGTTTGCACTGGAGAGAATGCAGAAGAGCTTCATTAAGATGTTGCCTGGTTGTATGGGCTTGTCTTTGATGGAGCAGAGAATGCTGGGAGGGAACTTGATTGAGTCCTATAAAATTATAAGGGGCATAGATATGGTGTATAGGAATAAAATTTCTCCCTTAATGGAGACCAGGGTGCATAGATTTAAGGAAAGGAGCAGGACTTAGAGGAGATTTAAGGTGTAATCTTTTCACCCAGAAGTGGTGGGTTTGTGGAACCCCAAGGTCTGAAAAATGCCTGTGGTTGAGAAACATGGGAACATTCAAACACTTGAGCCTGTTTTGCCATTTAATGAGATTGTGTGGCTGACCTGTGGCCTAACTCCATATGCCTGCCTTTGGTCCATATCACATTATATTTTTGTTGAGCAAAGGTATATTGATCTCAAATTTGAAAATAACCAACAAAATTCAGAGCTTTTGTGTTTGGCTACTCTGACCCAGCAGATTGGAAAATTGCAAATGTAACTTCTCTGCTCAAGAAAAGAGGGGGGCAGAAAGCAGGAAATTGTAGGCCAGTCAGCTTCATGTCTGTCATTGGGGAAAATAGAAACATAGAAAATAGGAACAGCAGGTGGCCATTTGGCCCTTCAAGTCTGCTCTGCCATTCAAGATGACCATCGCTGATCATCGAGCTCGGTGCCTTGTTGTGCTTTCTCCCCATACCTTCTGATTCCTTTAGCCTGAAGAATGTATAACCTTTTTTTTCTTGAAAACATTCATTAATTTGGCCTCAGCTGCTTTCTCTGGCAGAGAGTTCCACAGGATCACCACTTTCTGGGTGAAGGCATTTCTGTGCTAAATGGCTTACCTCATAGACTGTGATTCCTGGTTCGGCACTCCCTGATCATTGGGAACATGATTCCTGGGTTTACCCATGTTTCTCAACCACCCTTTCGGATATGGGGTTCCACATACCCACCGTTTCTGGGTGAAAAGATTACCACTTAAATGCCTTCTGCCCCAATCACGGGGCAGCATAGTGGCTTGGTGGTTAGCACTGCTACCTCACAGCGCCAGGGACCTGGGTTCAATTCCACCCTCGGGTGACTGTGCAAACTCCACACAGACATTCTCGCTGTGTCTGTGTGGGTTTTATCTGGGTGCTCTGGTTTCTTCCCACAGTCCAAAGATGTGCAGGGTAGGTGGATTGGCCATGCTAAATTGCCTGTAGTGTTCAGGGCTGTGTAGATTAGGGGGAATAGGTCTGGGTGGGATGCTGTATGGGTCGGCGTGGACTTATTGGGCCAAAGGGCCTGTTTCCACACTGTAGGGATTCTATGAAGTACTGCCCCTTACCTTAACAGATACCAGAGTGCATAGATTGAAGGGGAAAATTTATTCCTATATATGCCCCTCGTCCTTTAATAGTTTACAGGTTTCTATAAACTAATCCTTCATTCTTCTGAACTCCAGTGAATAAAATCCTAACCAATCCAATCTATCTTTTATATGTCAGTCCTACCATCCACAGAATCTGCCTGGTAACTCTTCGGTATAATCCCTCTGTAGGCAGAACATCCTTCCTCAGACAAGGATACCAAAAATGCGCACAGTGCACTAGTTGTGGTCTCACCAAGGCCCTGTAGAATTGCAGCAAGATGTCCCTGCTCCTGTACTCCAAATTCTCTCGTTATGAAAACCAGCATTTATCTTCACTACCTACTGCATCTATGTTTATTTCAGCAACTGATGTATAAGGGCCTTTCCCAATCTATCACAACTCGGATAATGTCAGAAGTCTCATGATACCAGGTTGTCGTCCAATGGTTTATTTGAAACCACAAGCTTTTGGAGTGCTGCTCTTTGTCAGATGCACTGAAAGTTTGTGATTTTAAAATAAACCTGTTGGACTATAACCTGTTGTCGTGTGACTTCTGACTTTTTCCACCCCAATCCAACACTGGCACCTCCAAATCAATTCAGATAATAACTTGCCTTCCTTTTTATTTAACTAAAGTGGATGACCTCACATTTATCCACATTATGCCTCATCTGCCCAATCGCTCTAGTTGTCCCAACCACACTGAAGCATCTCTGCATCCTCCTCACAGCTCACCCTCTCACCCAGCTTTGTGTTGTCTTCAAACTGGGAGATACTATATTTAGTTCCCTCATAAATAGTTAATACAAGCTGTGAGTAACTAAGATCCAAACACTGATCCCTGTGTAGATCATTAGTCCCTGTCTGCCAACAAGTTCCCTATCCAAACAAACAAAACGTGCTGGAGAAACTCAGCAGGTCTTGCAGCCTCTGTGGAGAGCAAAAGAGTTAACATTTAGAGTCCATTGACCTTCCGTTTTCTATCTATGCCAGTACTTTATCTTCAATCCCAAGAACTTTAATTTTAAGTGATAATCTGATAAGGTCGAAAGCCTTATGAAAGTCCAAATAAACCACATTCCCTACCATCCCCGTCAACTCTACTAGTTACACCTTCTCAAACGTCTAGTAAATTTGTGAGGTATGATTTCCCTTTCATAAATCCATGTTGACTCTGTCCAATCCTGTCACTGTTTTCCAAGTGCTGTGCTGTTAAATCTTTCATCATAGACTCCGGAATTTTCTCCACTACCAATGTCTGGCTTGCTGGTTTATAATTCCCTGTTTTCGCTTTCCCTAGCATGTTTACGTTAGCTACATCTCAATTCTGTTTCAGTTTATTGAATCTTGAAAGATGACCATCAATGGTGGAATGCAGATGGGTGGAATTTGAATTCAGCAAATATCTGGAATTAAGAGTCTAATGATGACCGTGAATCCATTGCTGATTGTCAGAAAAACCCATCTGGTTCACTAATTCCTTTAGGGAAGGAAACTGCCATCCTTACCTGGTCTGTCTTGCTGTGGGTCTGGAGTCACATGTAATGTGGTTGATGCTTAACTGACCACTGGGCAATTAGGGATGGGCAATCAATGTTGCCTAGCTAGCGACACCCTCATCCCATGAATGAGCAAAGAAAAAAAAATTCATCCACTATTTCTAGGCCATTTCCTTAAGTCCTCTGGGAGGTAGATTATTGGGTCTTTGGGATTTATCGGCCTTTAATTCCATCAACTTTCCGCAATTTCATTTCCTTGCTAATACTGACTTCTTCAAGTTCCTCCCTCTCACTGAACCTTGTGCATCCTGAACATTTTTGGAACGTTATTTGTGTCTCCTTCGTGAAGACAGAACCAAAATATGTATTTAATAGATCTGCTATCTCTTTGTTCACCATTATAACTTCCTCTGATTCTAATTGTGAGGGACCTACATTTTTCTCTTCACTTACCTGCAGGAGCTATTGAAATCAACAAGTTTACTCTTGTACTCTATTTTCCCCCTCTTAATTTCTTTGTGCTCCGTTGCTAAAATCTTATCTATTCCCAATCATCATGTCTGCTGCTTTTATTGAGCAATTTTTATGTCCCTTCCTTAGAATTAATACCCTTCCTAACTTCCCTTGTTTGTCATTGTCGGGCTGCCTTCCTGTTTTATGTTATGTTCCAGTATGGAACGAATAATTGTTGTAGTTCCTTTACGCACTGTCCACATATTAGCCATTGTCTATTCAGCATCATCCCTTTCAGTAACATTCCCCAATTTATTATAGCCAGCTTGCATCTCTGAATTTTAGATTCAGGTCCTTAATCTCAGAATGAACTACATCATTCTCCATTTTGATGAAGAATTCTGTTATATTATGGTCAATTTTCCCCAAGAGCCGTCACAAAGCTGGACTGCCAATTATCTCATTATATAACACCCAGTTTAGGCTGGCCTGTTCTTCAATTCGTTCCTCAACATATTGATCCTGGAAACCCATCCTGTTCACAAGTTAGGAATTTCTCCTGTCTGATACTGTTTTGATTTGCCCAATTTTCATTGAGTTTGAAGGTGCCCATAATTACAGTTTTAACTTTAGTGTTTGCATCTCTAATTTCGTGCTTAATGGCTCACCCAACACTATGACTTTAATTCAGGGGTTTACATACAATCTCCGCTATTGTTTCCTCCCACTTGGTATTACTAAATTACCCTTACAGATTCCACCTCACTGAAACTAATATCCTTCCTCATTATTGTATCATTTAACTAGCAGTGCTACACCAACTCCTTTTCCATCTCCTTTTCATCTCCAGGATTGTTAGCAGCTGACTGTGACCACTGTTTAAGATAAAAGAACTCTTACCAGATGTCATCAATGACAGAAACAAAAGCATATATATTGTAACAGCCTTAACCTCTAAAATGTAGCAAAACAGATGATGAATTACTACTACGCAAATTTAAACTAACCCCCTTTAAATCCAAGCATAGACATATTTATTCCCACTTAGAACAGACAGACAGTCAAGACCAATAGTTTTTAGGACTAGCATGTTTGGAAAATTAAGCAAAGAAGGCTCGAAGTCTGTTCATTGAAGATCAAGACAAAAAGGGTGGAATAGAAGTAAACATTCAGCCCATGAAGTCTGTTCTATCATTGACTATGACCATAGCTAATCAAACACTGCAGTGCTTTTTCTCACCCAGTCCCTGTAAACTGATATACCATTGGCAATCAGAAATCTTTCAATTTCTACCTTAGACATAAAGACTGAGCCTTCACAACCCTGTTTGACCAAATCAGTATGTCCTGTTCTAATGATCCCCAAACTGCACCTCATTCATCTGTCGACCCAAACCTTTTGGAGGTTAAAGTATTTTCCAATGTGGCATTCCCACCATCAAATAGAATAATGACAAAACATCACGATTTTCCAGTGCTTCAGGAACATTGATTTGTAGCAGATTAGCTTCGGAAGTGGCATTCCATTTTCAAAACTGTTACTTAGCAGTTTTATAAGCAGTAGTCTACTAACCAAATGAAGTCTGAGAGAAATAGGAATTGTCAAATTTGTGAAGAGCATTTTTTTTTTTTTTTTTTGCAGTTGGTTCAAGCAATGGGAAAAGCTACTTTATGCTAAGCCTGTAGAAGATGCTGCTGCAGTTCTTAAAAAAAAAAGTTATCGGAACTTGGTGTAAATTATATGTGCAATGTTGCCTTATTTAACTAGTGGAAGAAGATAGTAGACATCTTGCCTCATTTACAGAACTCATTTCTCCCTACCTTGACTCAGTCTTTTCTCTCCTGGTCCAGTCCCTGCCCACATATCCGTGATTCCCTTGATGCTCTACGCCAGTTTTGGAATTTCCAGTTTGCATGCTCCCATTGCCTCCTCTTCACCATGGACATGCAATCTCTTTACACATCCATCCCCCACTAGGATGGTCTCAGGGCTCTCTTCTTCCTGAATCAAAGGCCTGAACCACCCACCAAGACCATTCCCATCGTCAACAGCTTCTCTTTTATCTTTTGTCATTTTCTTTAGGTCAGAGAGGTGGCCATAGGTAGCTACATGACTCCCAGTTATGCTTGTCTCTTTGTGTGATGCGTGGAACATTCCTTGTTTCAGTCCTGTTCCAACCCCACCCACAACTCTTTCTCCAATACATCGATGACATTATCAGTGCAGCTTCCCTCTCATCCAGAATTGGAAAAGTTCGTCAATTTTGCTTTCAATTTCCACCCCACCCTCACTTTAACCTGGTCTATCTCTGACTCCTCTCTTCTCATCCCCAACATCTGTTTCCGTTGGGGATAAACTGGCCAGTAGTATCCACCATAAACCCACCAACATCGACAGCCACGTGGACTGTACATCCTCACACCCTGCTTCCTGTAAAGACTCCATTCGATTCTCCCAGTTCTTCTGTCTCCAGTGTCTATGTTCTGATGATGCCAACATCGGCAAGGGAGCCTCTGAAATATCCACCTACTTCCTCAGTTGAGAATTCCCAGCACCATTGTTGATAGGGCCCTCAACTGGATCCAACCCATCTCCTGCACTTCCGCCCTCACCCCCCTCTTCCTTCCTGCAACAGCGATAGGGTTTCCCTTACCTACCATCTGACCAGCATCCACATTCAGAAGATCATCAGCCGCCATTTCCGCCACGTCCAGTGAGATGCTGCCGTCAGACACATGTTCCCTTCCCTCTCCCTTGTCTGCCTTCAGCAGGGATCGTTCCCTCTGAGTCACCCTGGTCCACTCTTCCTTCACTCCCAACACCTCCCCCACTCACGCCAACAGCCCCATGGCACCTTCCCCTGAAGGTGTAACACCTGCCCATTTACCTCGCTCCCCGGTATCCAAAGGTCTAAACATACCTTCCAGGTGAAGCAGCATGTCACCTGCACTTCATACGATCTCATCTACTGCGTTCGCTGCTCATAATATGGTCTCATAGAACATTACAGCTCAGTCGAGGCCCTTCGCCCCTCGATGTTGCACCAACCTGTGAAACCAATCTGAAGCCCATCTAACCTACACGATTCCCTTATCATCCCTATGTTTATCCAATGACCATTTGAATGCCCTTAAAGTTGGCGAGTCTGCTACTTTTGCCTCTACATTGGGGAAACAAAGCATAGACTGGGTGACCACTGCAGAAAATCCATGTTCTGCCTGCAAAAAAGACCCTGCTCTTTCAGCTGCTTGCCATTTTAACACTCCACCCTCTTCCCTGGCCAACATCTCCATCTCCAGGATTGCTGCAGTATTCCAGCAAGCTCAGCACAAGCTGGAAGAACAACACCTCATTTTCCATTTGGGGACCCTGCAGCCCTCTGGACTCACATAAAGTTCAGTAATTTAGGACCTGAACTCCGCCATATCCTAGCCCTGTACACCAGGCCTTGTTATCTCACAGTCTGCCTTACACACTACCTATTGTTAGCCTCTAACAGTCTCCATTAACAGCTATTTGCCCTCCTAGTCAGATTGCTATCCACTCCTTTGTCTTTCCAACTGTTCCTCTCTTTGGGCTCTATCCCAACCCACCATTTACTCCTGACCGTCTGCTGCACCCTGTTTCCGCATATAAAGCGACATTTTCTAGCTACCACCAGTTCTGAGGAAGGGTCACCAGACCCGAAACATTAACTCTGATTTCTCTTCACAGATGCTGCCAGACCCACTGAGCTTTCTGTTTTTGTTTCTGATTTACAGCATCCACAGTTCTTTTGGCTTTTATCTTACCCCTGTTATTGTGTGTACAGGGCAGTTTTGCCCAGTGATAGACTTTCAATTGGGTTTTTCAACCAAGACCAATTATGTATGTTTTACACATTCTCAGCATAGCATAAGAACCATGTCTTGAAAAGCTCTGGAGAAGATGGTGAAATAATTGTTTCTAAAAGCAGGAATTTACCAGGATAGCTGCAGAATTCCACAGCAAGGTGTTTGCGACCTATTCTGATCACTTTTGTGGTTATGGGTTCCTGCAATGTGCGGTCTATCTATAATGAATACTAATTCATATTTGGTATAGAAACCTCCTATGTGCTTTCTATCAATCTTGGTTTGAAATTCAGGTAAACTGGTGAACTGTATATACCCTAAAAACAAAATGTTAACATTTGGTATGATTCTAGGAATAGTTCGATCTATGACGCCCTATCGTTGTGGGTTGTAACAATAGTAACGACCCCTTAACTGGTTCTTGGCCAAATGGTTACACCTTTTATGTTTGGCCAATACAGGCTGGATATTTCTGCTATGAAAGAGAAACCACGTAAATTTCTCTGCCTCTGAGTGGTGAACTAGCAGAAAATCTGAGCAGCTAGCTATTCTCTCTCTCTGGCTCCGTGCCTGCCTGGCAGCCTGGCCATCTCCCGCTGTCTGTCTGTCTCTCCCTCCGCCTCTCGCCCCCGCCTCCCTCGCGCACCCTATTTCTCGCTCTGACTCGCGCTGTCTCTCTCCCTCTGTCTCGCGCTCGCTGTCTGTCTGTCGCTCGCTGTCTGTCGCTCTCTCTCTCTGTCTCGCGTGCGCTTGCTCTGTCTCGCGTGCGCTTGCTCTGTC
>JAHRHZ010000133.1:271163-308411 GCA_024137785.1 Ginglymostoma cirratum
CTCTGTCTCGCGCGCGCGCTCGCTCGCTCTCTCTGTCTCGCGCGCGCTCTCTGTCGCTCGCTCTCTGTCGCTCGCTGTCTCGCGCTCTCTCTCGCTCTCTCTCTCTGGCTCTCGCTCTGTCTGTCTTGAATTTAATTTTAATTCATTGAAATGAATTTAATTGGTTGACAAATTTATTACCTCTTTCAGGTATGTAATTGAGTGCCCAAATTGTGGCATCATTTATCGTAGTCGGCAATACTGGTTTGGCAACCAGGATCCAGTGGACACTGTGGTGCGAACAGAAATTGAACATGTTTGGCTTGGAGTGAGTAATGCAAATTACATTTCTCCTGATGATATCATGTGATTGCATCCTCAGTTTTATTGGCAGGGCAAAGAACAGTACAAAGGGAGCAGAATATCTCCAGTGCTTTCAGCTTGGGCGTGACTTGTTTTTGTATTTTTAGTAGGAAATTGGAAACATAAGGTCGTAATTGCTGCTATTTATTTTACCATTTGCTTTCCTACTTGTGGGAATTCAGTTTTGGAAACAGCCACCTTCAAAAAGGTGATTCAGAGAATGATAATTTCAGCAAGAAGTAGTTGGCTTACTGACAGATAAAGGTCAGAGTTGATGTGTGCTGAATTAACATTACTACAGCTACACGTAAAACAGAAACTGCTCAAAATAAATTTGAGCAAAAGACTTAACATTTCCAGTTTCTATTCTTTCTCACTTCCTTGATGCCACCTGACCTGCTCTGTTTCCCCAGTATTTCCTATCTATAGTTCAGATTTCCAGCATCTGCAGTAATTTGCTTTTGTTTTATGAATGGTATTCTCAGGACTACTGGCAACATATCCAAGTCTTAATGAAGAGAGCCTGACTTCTGGCTTCAAATCAGTTAATGTGCTGGAAGACTTTTTTGAAGTCTGCATTGGCCTCGCACTCATTTTACGTGACTCTATTGGCATATAGGTCCTTTCTCCCTACTGTTTATCAACAAATCCCTTGTGTTTTCCTAAATCTCCCTTTTAAAAACATCTAAGTTGTTTGTCTCCACTTTTTTTTTGTTCTTGAGTTCCATCTTCTAACAAAATTGGGTCAAGATTTTTTTCTTGAATTCCCTATTAGATTTATTAATTACTAATGTGTTTATGGCTCATAGTTCTGATACGAACTTCAAATTAAAACATCTCTACGTGTAGATATTTTGTAGTTCTGATACGAACTTCAAATTAAAACATCTCTACGTCTAGACATTTTGTAATCTTTATGATCGAGACATTGCTCAGCCTTTTTTCCAGAGAAAGGAATTGCTGTCCGTTTAATCTTTTTTGACAGATACCGCCTCTCAATTCTGCTATCGTCCTTGTACTTTTTACAATGTTTTTATATCAGGGATTCCCAAAGTGAGGATTGGACTCCTAAGTAAAGTTGCGATCTCTGAGGTAACGGTGGCAGACCCTCCTTTCCTCATGCACCAATAATAGTTCTTCTCCCACATCATTAGCTGAGGAGTGGCAGTAGTTATCATTCCTTAAAATGGGGTCACAGGAGGGAAATGTTCAGGAAGTACCGATGTTTGTCTATAGTATGGAGAACAGAACCCTGTACTGCCAAATATAATCTTAGTGAGTTGAACATTAAACTCCTTGCTTTCTAATTGTAAACGTCTAGAAATTAAATATTTTTTGTGACCTTATTAACCTGCATCACTACTTTTTTGATAATATGTGAATCTGCAACCCTAGATCACTCAGTTCACCTGATTCGCCAATTAGGGCTTTAAAGTTCAAGTGGTAAGTGGTTGCCTTAACCCCCTATCAAAATTTACCCCATCTTACCTACCTAGAATGCAGTTTGAACTTTGAACAGCAGCTTGCTATTTTAAAAAGGGAGAGAACCAAAGATTGATATTTGTTGATAGGGAAAGGATCTGGAAAGATAATGCGAGATAATTACTGCTCTAAGAACATTGCAGATGATTCGGCTCTGAGATGTTGATTTGGTGAGGCAGCTGGTTGGATTGGTTGATGAAGGGAGGATCTGGTTTGGCCAGCTAACCATGGAAAGTGTTATAAAGAAAAACAAAAGGCTGGACTTTGGGCTGGAGGTGGTTTTTCTTTAGAAGCTGCTGGACTGGAAGCTGTTCTTTGTTTGTGCTCTCTCCAATTATCAACTTATTCGAAGCTCTGAGAAAAGAATGCTAGTCTTTTTTTTAAAAGAAAAAGTAAAAGGTCTCCAAGGGTCTGTGGCAGCTGTTTTCATTGACCAGTCTTACTTGATCCTCTGCCTTGCTCTTGCTTGCCTTGACTATTTAACTTGCTACTCTCTCGACTGTACTAGCCTCAGACCTATCTCTTTTCTCACTATCTCTTTAGGTCCCACTTGCTCTGCTTTACTAGTATAAAGCCTCCCGAGTGGCACCAGCAAATCTCCCTGCCAGAATATTAGTCCCCTTACAATTCAAGTGCAATCCATCTTTCTCATACAGGTCACTTCTACCCATGAAGAGATCCCAATGACCAAAAATGTGAATCCTTGTCATTTTTACCAACTCCTTCGCCACACATTCATCTGTTTCATACACTTATTTCTATTCTCACTAGCACATGGCACTGGGAGTAATCCAAATGTTACTACCCACCAAGACCTTTTTTGTTAGAGCAAAATCCAGGAAACCAAAAATTACAATGGAGGAAGAGGGAGATATGACTACATTGGAATGCACAGCAGAAAGTTACTCAGGTTCTTCGCTTAGTTGGGGTTCTAGTTCTGCAAGGTATGCTTTCTACTTTCAGGATTTTAATTATTAGTGTCGCTATTTGATCTCTTGTGACATGCTTTCTTTGGCAGCTTAAAAATTAGGCAATGAACATGCTTTGCCTCTATGCACTTTGTAGAGACTTTTGTGGACGTAGCTAAGACGCTGAACCCGGAGAAGTTGAAAACTATGGACTGAATTTTCCTAAAATTTGGCTAAGTGTCAATATTGAGAAGTTTCATGGACAATTTCCCTCTTTTGAGCTCTAGCAATTTTACAGTGCTCACCTGAGTAAATATACACTACTACATCTCTATGGTGCTGCTGTCACACTGTCTTATGCTCAGTAGGAGCAGACTTGCTTACCACTGCCAGGACCTTGGGTTCACAACACCAGTGCCACATTTAAAACTCAGCTGTGCATTAGTTCAAACGTTACAAACCAGAAATTGCTGTTCATTTCAGAACTAAGAAAGGTTACTGAACCCAAGATGTTGACTCTCCATAGATGCTGCCAGACCTGCAGATTTTCTCCAGAAATTTGTTTTCATTGTGATGACTTCATCCAGTTCCATTCCATTGGAGACAGGTGCCAAACACGTCCTGTTTAGTTTGTTATGGCTGACGCTTCAGCACTGTATCATGGTGAAGGTGATGGTTCTCCTGATCATTGTCCTTATCTTCCTCCTCAGAAAAATGCTATCACTGTCACAGCTCGTTATTGTCTGTCTGATCCCTTTTTTGTCTGCCCCAGTGGTCCAGAGCACACCATGCAAGGATAATACAATGCAGTTTTTCTATAGCATACTGGAAGGAATCCCAGACTACACAAACATTGGAGTTGCTTCTTGAACAAATCTATCACATGATCATCAGTGAACCCTTGGGGAAGATAATATTACATTGAATGCAAGCTTCTCAGTCAGGGGATGGCATAATGCAGTCATCAGGCATCATTGCAGAGGGCACACATTGTCTTGCAGCAGTCACCCTTCTAAGACCCCCGCCCTTGGTAGTGAAGTAGGGACACATGAGTTATGAAGGTTCTAGGAATCATGGAAACTTCCAGGGCACTTACTGTCGGTTTCTAAGATGTGATTGCAATGATCACAGATAAGTTGGACATTGATCAAATTGAATCTTTTCCTATTAATAAGGTCAGACACAATAGTATGCCACTGTCACCACTACCTGTATACAGTCTATAGCACCCTGTGTTAGGTTTGTTTTCAGAGACCCTCACGGACTTGATGCAATAACAAGACACTGACCTGTTTAGAAAAACACAAATCCTTTATTACAAAGCAAGTACAAGCCGTGGAGCATCACTGTACTCAGCCTGGCACAGAATGCAGAGTCTCGTAAGCAATTCTCTCCGAGCAACGGACAGTCCCCGCTTTTTATATCTTATCGAGTGCATAATACATAAAGCAATTTTACATCTCACAATGGCATGATACATGAAACAATCACTACATCGGACAATGACATGATACAAAAACAATTACTACATCGAAAACATAAAGAGAGCAGGATACAGTATCGATCGTTTGCAAAGTGACTGCTAACAACAGGAGGCGATTTCAAGTTGCCGAAGTGACAGAATGTAATTTCAAGCTGCCGAAGTGTCTGGCTTGAACAAAAGTCAGTGCCCTGGCCCCAGTAGCAGAAACAGAAGTTACTTACTTTACAGGATTTCAGAAGTCTCACACCTTTACAAACGCTTCCCACCTAATCTTATTTGAGACAGTTTCCACAAACTCCTGTGCAGGAAGATAAAGATTTACAAAGTTTATACCTAATTCTAGTTGGGCAGGAAGTTTTAAGGCAGTGTCTGCATACCTCTGTGTAAGCAGATAAAGAGCATTAAATTATAGAAATCAATGGGATGTTATCCCAATAACGTCTGATTCCCTCCTTTTATCATTTCATGATAACCTGTATCGGGGCCGAGAAGGGAGCTGCTAGTCTGTCAAACACAAGTCTGCAGCAGGAGTTCAGGCATACCATAAATATACAGCAGATGACTATTGGGATAACTATTGGGATAACTAATCATGTAGCAGGTATGAGCCCCAGGAACTGCCCATAAGCCGTCCCAACAAGCACTCCCCGCTCCCCCCCCCCCAGGTCGGGGTCCCTCTCTGTACTGTTCCAACTGCCCCTGTATGGCTTGCATAGCCTGGGTAATATTATAGGGCTCGTCGGTAGCATGGGTAATGCACTTGTCCTCTATAATAGTACATACTCCTCCTTGCTCAGCCAGTTGATAGTCCACTGCATACCGGCTTTGCTGAGCGTAGAGCCGAAGTTTAGCTAATTCCTGGTTGACTGCCTTCACTGCTGTTTCCCAGGGTGGTGAGTCCACATATAAGGTAATTTCGGTTTTTTGTGGCCACCACCCCTGGGGAGCCTCCCAAGCTGACAGTTCCCAGGAAGCCGTGTCCCAAGGAAGAGCCCAAGGCAATCGGGTTCTGCCATGCAGCGCAAAACTCCCGGGTCAGGAAGCGTGTGACAATTCGCCATTGAGTCCGTGCTCGTTGGGGACAAGGAACCATGAGAGGCCCAATAGTTCCAACAGCAAACAGCAACTGCAAAATTGGAGTGGCAGTCATGAAGGTCCCGTTAAGAAGGAAAACGAATTCCTTCTTAGTCTGGCAGTACGTAACATAGAACATAGAAGATGGAACAATGCAACGCAGAACAGGCCCTTCGGCCCTCAATGTTGCACCGACCTGTGAACTAATCTAAGCCCATCCCCCTACACTATCCCATCATCATCCATATGCTTATCCAAGGACTGTTTAAATGCCCCTAATGTGGCTGAGTTAACTACATTGGCAGGCAGGGCATTCCATGCCCTTATCACTCACTGAGTAAAGAACCTGCCTCTGACATCTTCTTAAATTTATCACCCCTCAATTTGCGGCTATGCTTCCTCATACGAGCCGATGTCATCATCCTAGGAAAAAAACTCTCACTGTCCACCCTATCTAATCCTCTGATCATCTTTTTCAATGCTTCCACATCCTTTCTGTAATGGGGCGACCAGAACTGTGCGCAATATTCCAAGTGAGGCCGCACTAGCGTTTTGTACAGTTGCAGCATGACATCACAGCTCCGGAACTCAATCCCTCTACCAATGAAACCTAACACAGCCTTCTTAACAGCACTATCAACCTGGGCGGCAACTTTCAGGGATCTATGTACCTGGATACCAAGATCCCTCTGCACATCCACACTACCAAGAATCTTTCCATTGACCCAGTATTCTGCCTTCCTATTATTCTTCCCAAAGTGAATCACCTCACATTTATCTGCACTGAACTTCGTTTGCCACCTTTCAGCCCAATTCTGCAGTTTATCCAAGTCTCCCTGCAACCTGCAACATTCTTCCACACTGTCCACCACTCCACCGACTATAGTGTCATCTGCAAACTTACTAACCCATCCACCTATGCCTGTGTCCAAGTCATTTAAAAAAATGACAAACAGCAGTGGTCCCAAAACAGATCCTTGTGGCACACCACTAGTAACCGGACTCCAGACTGAATATTTTCCATCAACCACCACTCGTTGCCTTCTTTCAGAAAGCCAGTTTCTAATCCAAACTGCTAAATCTCCCTCAATCCCATGCCTCCGCATCTTCTCCAATAGCCTACCATGTGGAACCTTATCAAAGGCTTTACTGAAGTCCATGTACACCACGTCAACTGCCCTACCCTCATCCACATGCTTGGTCACCTTCTCAAAAAACTGAGGTTTGTGAGACACGACCTGCCCTTGACGAATCCGTGTTGACTATCTCCAATCAAATTGTTGATTGCTAGATGATTATAAATCCTATCTCTTATAATCTTTTCCTACAACAGACGTAAGGCTCGCTGGTCTGTAATTACCTGGGTCATCTCTACTGCCCTTCTTGAACAAAGGCACAACATTTGCAATCCTCCACTCCTCTGGTACTAAACCTGTAGTCAATGACGACTCAAAGATCAAGGCCAAAGGCTCCGCCATCTCCTCCCTCGCTTCCCAGAGAATCCTCGGAAAAATCCCATCCAGCCCTGAGGATTTATCTACCTTCACACCTTCTAGAATTGATAACACCTCCTCCCTACTAACCTCAATCCTTTCAAGTCTAATAGCCCGTATCTCAGTCTTCTCCTCTACAATATTCTCCTTTTCCCGAGTGAAAACAGATGAGAAATATTTGTTTAGCACCTCTCCGATCTCCACAGGGTCCACACACAACTTCCCACTTCTGTCTTTGACTGGCCCTATTCTTACCCCAGTCATCCTTTTATTCCCCACATACCTATAGAAAGCTTTAGGGTTCTCCTTAATTCTACCTGCTAATGACTGCTCATGTCCCCTCCTTGCTCTTCTTAACTCTCTCTTTAAATCCTTCCTAGCTAATCTGTAACTCTCCATCGCCTCACCTGAACCATCTCGTCTCAATGTCCCATAAACCTCCCTCTTCCGCTTAACAAGAGATACAATTTCTTTTGTAAACCAAGGTTCCCTTACCTTATCACTTCCTCCCTGCCTGACAGGGACATACCTATCAAGGACACGCAATATCTGTTCCTTAAACCAGCTCCACATTTCGATTGTCCCCATCCCCTGCATTTTGCTACCCCATTCTATCCCTCCTACGTCTTGCCTAATTGCCCTTCCCCCACCTATGACTCTTGCCCAATGGCATGTTCCTATCCGTTTCCATCGCTAAACTAAACGTAACCGAATTATGGTCACTCTCTCAAGTGCTCACCTACCACCAAATCAAACACCTGGCCTGGTTCATTACCAGGTACCAGATCCAGTGTGGCCTCCCCTCTTGTCGGCCCTTCGACATACTGTGTCAGGAAACCCTCCTGCACCCATTGGACAAAAACTGATCCATCCGACATACTAGAGTTATAGCATTTCCAGTCAATGGTGGGGAAGTTAAAGTCTCCCATAATGACCACCCTGTTCCTTTCAATCCTGCCCAGAATCGTTTTGCCGATCCTCTCCTCCACATCCATGGAACTTTGCGGAGGCCTATAAAAAAAACTCCCAGCAGTGTGACCTCTCCTGTCCTCTCCTGTTTCTGACCTCAGCCCATACCACCTCAGTAGACGAGTCCTCATCAAAAGTTCTTTCAGCAACCGTTGTACTGTCCCTTGACTAACAAAGCCACACCTCCCCCTCTTTTAACACCTTCCCTGATCTTTATGAAAGATCTAAACCCTGGAACCTGCAACATCCATTCCTGAAACCTGCAACATCCATTCCTGACCTTGCTCTATCCATATCTCTGAAATGGCCACAACATCGAAGTCCCAGGTACCTATCCATGCTGCAAGCTCGCCCACCTTATTCTGGATACTCCTGGCGTTGATGTAGACACACTTCAAACCAGCTTTCTGTCTGCCAGCACACTCCTGTGACGGTGAAATCCTGTCCGTGTCCTCCCTACTCTCATCCTCCTGTGTACTGGAACTACACCACAGGTTCCCATCCCCCCTGCTGAGCTAGTTTAAATCCACCCGAATAGCAGTAGCAAATTTCCCACCCAGGATATTAGTACCCCTCTGGTTCAAGTGAAGACCGTCCTGTTTGTAGAGGTCCCACCTTCCCCAGAATGAGCCCCGATTATCCATATACCTGAAACCCTCCCTCCTGCACCATCCCTGCAGCCATGTGTTCAGCTGATATCTCTCCCTGTTCTTCGCCTCGCTATCACGTGGCATGGGTAACAAACCAGAGATAACAACTGTTTGTTCTAGCTCTCAGCTTCCACCCTAGCTCCCTGAGATCCTGCCTTACATCCCTATCCCTCTTTCTACCTATGTCGTTGGTACCTAATGTGGACCATGACTTGGGGATGGTCACCCTCTCTCTTCAGGACCCCAAAGATACGATCCAAGACATCACAGACCTTGGCACCTGGGAGGCAACACATCAACTGTGAGTCTCTTCCGTTCCTAACAAACCTTCTATCTGACCCTCTAACTATTGAGTCCCCAGTGACTAACACTCTCCTCCTTTCCCCTCTTCCCCTCTGTGCAAGAGGGACAGACTCTGCCAGAAACCTGCACCCCAGTGCATGCCCCTGGTAAGTCGTGCCCCCCAACAGTATCCAAAACGGTATACTTGTTTTTCAGGAGAACGACCACAGGGGATCCCTGCACTGACTGTTTTCTCACCCTTCTAACAGTTACCCAGCTTTCTTCGTGCCTAGGAATAACTACGTCCCTGTAACTCTTATCTATCACAGACTCTGCCTCCCGAATGATCCGAAGTTCATCCAGCTCCCGCTCCAGTTCCCTAACGCGGTCTTGGAGGAGCAAGAGTTGGGTGCACTTCCTGCAGATGTGCTTGGAAGGGACACTAATGGCGTCCCTCACCTCAAACATCCTGCAGGAGGAACATTCCTCTCCCTACACTGCCATCCCTCTCCCTACACTGCCATCCCTGCTAGTCCCCTTATCAGAAAGTAAAAAGAAAGAAGAGAAGCTTACCTGATTTGTCCCTGGTGTATAAGGTTAGAGGAGGTGGATGGGTGGGAGGTCCTACAAGGGTAGGGTCTCGGGTTTAGAAAACACTCACTTGTGTAGCTGAGAGGGAAAAAAAAAGTCCCTCCTTTCCCAGAAACCTCTGCTTTCCGAGGTGCTGCTGCTGCTTAAAGTTTTAAATCAGGGATTCACCCTTTCCCGGCAGGCCCCAGGTCCAAGCTCCCGCTCTTCCTGCTGTTGGAAACAGAAATGGAGGGCTAACAGACTCACGTATTCTTTGATAGCTATTCCAGGAGGACTGACCCTTATTTGGATGGAAATCTGCGGAGCTGAACGGAAACGTCCCGCAGTCTGTTTCTGCATGGGTGCCATTTCAATCCTCACAAGTCCACTGTATGCCCGGGGTCACAGTTATTGGCTTAGATTCTAAACAGGGGCAGTTCAACAGACCTCCTTTAGTTGAGCAAGTTGTTTTTACGCACCAATGGGGCCAGGCAACATCATGGGGGTGATTAGTGACTAGAGCATGCACACAAGTCCCAGTTCCATTAAAGCAAAACGGATAGTTGTTGGGATTTGTACAGTTAGCCCCTTCCTATGCCTAGGTTTAGTGCCTATACAATCCGAGGGGCCATTAACTACCAATTCCACACACCTACCCTGCACCCCTCTCATCCAAGTTCCCCTCTCCCCTCTCCCCTCGGCAAGGTTTACCGGAATACTCTACTTCATAGAGCTGGCTAGGGTTCCAACCTTGTGTTGCTGCAAGTAACGCCTCTACAGACCGTGCTAGCGGGTAACACGCTGTCCGATTCCCATGCAGCTAGATGTGTGTTCTGTAAAACAGATCGTCCTGCTGGCCATGCACGGTCAGAATAATACTCAGTCCAGTGGTTAATTGCAAGCTGATGAGGGAATCCATCATTTACAGTCACTTAGGTGGATCCAGCGATTCTGTCCTTTAACTTTAAGAGCTGTCAGAGTTTGAAGAAGCACTTGAAATGGTCCTTTCCACCTTATTCCAAGCTTGGGATGATCCCAGTCCGGGACAAGTATGAAATTTCCGATCTGTGGCCACAAGGAGCGATCCTGGTCCTTAAGGTCTCGGTCTGGTGTCTGCGGAGGTGGTCCAAAGGTGCACTTCACCGGTGAATGGAGAAACTTTAGAGATGATGTTAGTTGCCGGAAGTACCTTTGCATTTCTTCTCCCAACACATTCCGGTCACTTTGGTTGGGTGGGCTGGTATTGGCATGCCAGGGTGTTCTGCTGGGTCGGCCATAGACTATTTCTGCTGCCGAGAGTCCAGTAGTAGAATGGGGTGTTATTCGCATGTGGTACAAAGCTAGGGGCAAAACCTTTAACCAGTTAAAGCCGGTCTCCAATGTCAACTTGGTCAATTTTGCTTTGAGTGTTCCGTTAGCTCTTTCCACTATCCCTGCTGCCCCGCGGGGTAGGCACAGTGGAATTGCTGTTGGATGCGTAATGCATCACACAGTTCCTTATTAATCTTTCCTACAAAGTGAGGGCGGTTGTCTGAACTAATTTGTCGAGGCACTCCAAACCTCGGTGTTATTTCAGTTAATAATAATTTTAGTACTGTTGAGGCTTTGTTATTTGTCATTGGAAAAGCCTCTATCCACCTACTGAATACATCTACAATGACAAGACAATATTTATAACAGTTTAGGCGCAGTAATTCAATAAAATCTAGCCGAATGCATTCAAGTGGTCCACCTGGCAAGGGTGTTTTTCCTGGTGAGCATCTCACCCCCTTGACCAACATTGTTTTGCTGGCATGTTAGCCGTGATGCTATACGAGACTGGGCTGCTTCAGCTAGTCTAGGGTGCCAACAGGTACGGAGCATAATACTACTCATTCCCTCCTTGCCAAGGTGGGTGTCAGAATGCAGACACTCAACAAGCATTGGTAACAAAGCATCAGGTATACGCACTTGGCCGATTGGGGCAACCCAAAGGCCTGAGGATACAGAATGTGAACATCCATGCGCCTTCCAAGTATCCTTTTCAGAAGCAGGGGCATCCCTCTGTAAGTGCTGAACAGTGACTATATCTGGCAAGCCCGTCTTGTCCGAAGGAGGCGTGCGATTTACCGCCTGCTTGTTCATAGAGGGCACAGTAGAAGTTTGATCTGCAGCAGCCTGTTTGCCCTGAGTAACTACAGAATCATCGGAGGCATGGGCAGCGCATTTGATAATAGCCAATTGTTTAGGGAGGAGGATTGCCTGGAGAAGGTTTTTAACATACAGGGAATTCTGGATGGGTGTACCTGAGGACATTAAAAACCCACGCGGAGACCATAACTAGCGAAAGTCGTAGGAGACTCCAAAGGCATACCGAGAGTCGGTGCAAATATTTGCTGACTTCCCTGAGGCCAGAATGCAAGCATGGGTAAGGGCAAAAAGTTCTGCTTTCTGAGCAGATACCGGGGGCTCAAACGTCGCTGACTCTAATGTGGAGGCAGCATTGACAATCGCGTATCCAGAGAGGGGGGGTACCCAATGGGGACACGGAGGAACTGCCGTCAACATACAAGATAAGGTCCGGAGAAGGGAGCGGGACGTCAGTAAGGTCTGGTCGGGGAGAGGTTAGAAATAGGTTCCTTAGTAGGCAGTCATATGGGGGTTCTAAGAACTCATCTTGGGGGGGGCGCTCATAAAAGTGGCTGCGTTAATAGTGGAGCAGGAAGAGAATGTAAGAGGGGATTGTCAAGGAGTGTGACTTCGTAGCGGCTTAAACGTGCCTGGATAAGGTGTTGAGTCTGGTGGGAGGTGAGGAGGGCTACAACGGCATGTGAGGTATAGACAGTAAGAGGCTGGTGGAGAGTAACATTGGAGGCCGCAGTGACTAAAGAATAAATCACAGGAAGAATCTGGGAACAAGGGGGTAATCCCTGAGCTACAGCGTCCAGGCGGGTAGAGTGGTAGGCAACCGGTCGTTTGTGATCGCCGTGAGTCTGTGTCAATACCCCAGTAGCGCACCCATACAGAACATTAACATATAGTTGGAAAGACCTGTCATATAAAGGTCTTCCCAAAGCCGGGGCGGCAGCCAGGGCTGCTTTTAAGTCTGTAAAGGCTGACTTTTGCTCATTAGAGAGGGTGGAGGTTTTTGGGGCTTTACAAGAAGCCAAAGGGGTTAGGAGTTTGGTAAGCAAAGTTACATTAGGGAGCCATGGTCGACAATAATTTACTAAACCTAAAAAGGCCCTCATTTGTTTAGGGGTGGTGGGTGAGGAGGTCATAAGAATAGGGGCAATGCACTCAGGAGTGAGCGTTCGTTCTGAGGCGCTGAGCAGAATTCCTAGGAACTGTACCTGCCGTTGGTTGCGCTTAACCTTCGCGGCGGGCACGACATACCCCCAAGAGTGGAGAGCGTTTAAAAGCCGGTTAGTGTCTGCAACATTAGCGGATTCTGATGGACTTGCTAAAAGCAAATCGTCAACGAATTGGATAACCGTGGAGCCATCCAAGAGTTGGAGATCTTGGAGCTGGCAGTGTAAGACCTGGGAAAGTAGGGTGGGCGACTGAACGGACCCTTGGGGGAGACAAGTCCAGGTGTACTGCTGGCCCTTAAAGGTAAAGGCAAACAGATACTGAGACTCCTTATCCTAGGGAATAGCAAAAAATGCATGCTGTAAGTCCACAACGGTGAAGACACATGCATCCGAGGGGATGGTTCTAAGAATAGTGGCAGGATTAGGGACAATTGGATGTAAGGATCGGACTACCTTATTTATTTGTCTGAGGTCCTGGACCAGTCTCCATTCCTGGTGACCAGGTTTAGGGACGGGTAGAATAGGAGTATTGCAAGGCAGTTGGCAAGGGACTAATATATCTTTTTGGAGCAATGAATCGATCAGGAAGGTTATTCCTTCCACAGCCTCAGGTTTGAGGGGGTACTGAGGTATTGAGAGTAAGGGTGCTCCTGGGATGACCTGTTATTTTATGGGGGTGACCGGAGTATATCCTACCTCATGTGAAAGCAGACCACAGGTCTGGAGAAGGCTCCTCAGAGGGGCTATGATGAGGGTGGTGATGATGTAATGGCCCAAAGACAACAAAAGGATTGCAATAATATGTAATGAAACCATCAACCAACTGCTGTGAAGAACCCTTCACTTCCGGGTCTGACTGTTGGATCAAGCGGTTTGCTAGAAATCCCAAGGACTTAGTCCTATAGCCGGTGGTCACAGTCAGTGGTGGCAGCGGTGGGATAGCACCTGCACCAGAAACACTGATCCTTCCTTTCCCTCAATGTACCCTATAATAGTAACAGATAAACTTGATCCTAGATAGGGGGCGTAGGTAGCAGCCAATTCATGGGAAGCACCTATAGGGTCATAGCACAAGGTAACATGAGAGCTAGAGATCTGTAGAGAAGGGGTGAAATCTCTAGGGGATAAGTGAATTGTCCACCATTGTGGCGATCGATGAACCCAAAACTGTTGCTTAATCGGGTCACTTTTTATGCTAATGCCCTCGTTGAGACAGAGAATTTCAATTTGAAGAAGGCACAACAAATCTCTCCCCGCTAAATTAACTCCCAAATTGAGGGTCTGGGCAAATTGAATAATACAGGTTTGAGGGCCAAATCGGACTGTCAACGGTTCTGTTAAAGAGTAGGTGTCTTCCTGCCCAGTAAGCCCGCTAAGGCTTACTGAGGCGGGCGAGAGCCTAAACCCATATCGCTGTATACATGAAGCATCCAGCATTGATACTGGGGCCACGGCATCTATCATAAAGGGAATTGCTACACCTTGTACAGTTAGATCAACAATTGGTTCATCCTCCAGATCTCTAGTTAAAATGGGCAAATTATGGGGTGAAAGTAGTCAGGCTGAAAAAGGATTACCAGTGAAAAAAGGGTTGCTTTCTTCCTTGGGATCTCCCTTGAGGTTAATTCTGAGGACAATCTCTCTTCCAGTGATCCCGACTGCCACAGTTAAAACATCCCGGGGCAGAGCGGGGTGTTCCGCCTCGCAGCAGAGGGGCATTAGGTCTAAGGAACGGGGGAGCGGGTGTGTATGGCGCTCCATATTGAGGAGCAGTAGGACCCTGTGGATGGGTCGCATAACCGTTACCGTAATTGTCGGCCCGGGTAGGAACATGGTACTGGGGTTCCGTTTGATATGCTCTTGCTAATTCAAAGTCTGACACTAGAGGTGCTGGGTTTTTGGGCCTGGGTTGGCGTGGGGGATGCTGCACCATGACATACTTGATTCTGGTCAGTTTGGATTCCTTAGGTGTTCCAGTAATAAGTCAAGGCTCTTCTCATCTGGGGACTAGTATTATCTGGCCAATCCATGTTATTAGTGCGAATAGCTGTTGCCACAGCCTCAGGTAAACACTGCAGAAACAGAGCATTAAACTGTGTTGAGGGATTCCCTGCAAGGTCGGCAGTATCACCGGCATAGGTGGAGCAGAAACGGTCCCAGAAATCAGGGCCGGCCTCCCCGGATTTGGGTTTGCACTCTAGCACTTTGGTAACATCTACCGGCTGCTGTAACGTTTGCTTGAGTGCATCTTTAATGGTTTGCAGCCAAAGACCTTCAGCCATGAGACCTGTAAAAGGATCCCAATCCTGGGGAGCTGGGTTTCCTAGGTGGCTTTTCCACCTACTACATTCACTAGGGGTAAGAGCCATACAGCACAGGCTAACGAGGTCTTAGCGGGGTGGCATGTTACATTTGAATAGTGCTCAGGATGTAGTCTATGAAGTCGTCAGGATTAGTCTTTCGATCAGAGGCCCTTGATCAAGGGCTACGGGGAGAGTGCGGGTAAGTGGAGTTGAAATGCCCATCAGCCATGAT
The DNA here is from genome assembly GCA_024137785.1 of Ginglymostoma cirratum. NCBI lineage: Eukaryota > Metazoa > Chordata > Chondrichthyes > Orectolobiformes > Ginglymostomatidae > Ginglymostoma > Ginglymostoma cirratum. The sequence goes on from JAHRHZ010000133.1 coordinate 286,245, forward strand.
TAAATGGCGGAGTGGACTCGATGGGCCGAATGGCCTTACTTCCACTCCTATGTCTTATGGTGTTATGGTCTTATCTCTTGTGGCTTCCGAGGGGTGTAGACATGCATGGTATTTTGACCCCTCTGTGGTGGGTTCAGGTGAGGGACCGTGCGATTAGGAAATTGCCGATTTCTCTTATGGGGGTCCTTCTTTAGGGGACGGTCATCCGAGGGTCCGCCTCAAACCCTGTCCTCAGGTTCACTATCCTCCGCTTGTGAATCGGGACTATCATTCTCTTCACTACTTGTAGAATCGCTAGGGAACACTAAAGTGGCGCTAGAGGGTCGAGAAAACTGCACACGGGACTCACGTTTTTTTCAGGCTTCCCTGTGAGTTTTAAAAGAATCCTGCCCTCCCTCCTTTTGTCCACTAGTGGTCTGTTCCGTATTCTGTTTCCTGTTTGTCTGTTTAGTTTTAGACCTAGTACGACAGGAGATAGGGTCTGTACAAGCCGCAGGTTTGTCAGGAGATTCATGTGGGCTGATTACTGAAGGGCTTGGAGATTCTATAGCAGGAGGTTTAGGTTGGTCAGCGTACGGTGGCGGTGATAGGGCTACAGGCGATTGCTAGGACTGATGGCAGTGTTGGGGTGCCTGCAGATGTAGGTTGGCCAAGGACTGATAGAGTTTTGGAGCGGGTAGTGGTCCCGATGGGGCAGAGGGATGCCTTCCCCAGTCCTCCTCGTCTTGCTCATCTGTATCATTATTTTGGAGCAACATTGGCATGCCAGATATGTCAGGCAGTACCTCCGATTTTTTTTTTAATTTTCTGTCAACGCGGCTTGCCGCTCTAATCCCGGTTTTTTGTCTCGTCTTTCCCTTTCCAGCCTTTCTTGTTTAACCCTTTCCTGTTCATTCATCTCATGATCCTCACACTGCAGCTTTAAAACCTCCCAAGGTTTAGGTTTTCCCTCACTATCACATGCACTAATCCCTCTCCTACGTGCGTTATCCACCCAACTGGCCAGTTTTGATTTCTCAGTCAGCACCTCAGCTCTCTTTGTCCAGGATGACATTAGCCCTTTCCATTTGCTTCCTGCATTACGTGTCCATAGTGCCTCCTCGGCTTTAATATATAGATCTATATCTCACGTTCCCCCTAGTGGCCATTTCTCATTTCCCTATTTTTTGTTTAGGCATGCCATTTTCGGGGCTATCCCAGCATAACCCATGTAAAGGGGTTCCGACAGCCGACTTATCTAATGTTTGTCCCATTTTTAGTGCTTTTACTTTTTATTTATTTCTATATACTACACCAGTGTCCTTAGTCTCAACACCCACTTCAGGGTCCTGACCTTCGCGTGGGGGATCCCCTCCTAACCACCCTGCCTTAGACCGGTTGTTGAGACAGACAGACACTGTAACTATCCTATACCCACGTCTGAACCCTTATTCTACTTTACCAATCTTATACTAACCCCCCGGACCTACTTAGTCAATTTTACCTGACCTAGGGACTCTAACCCCGGCCACTGGGGGACTCTAAACTCCTGGATTTTTCTTTACTAACCTGGAGACTCGAACCTCCAGGCGTTACAATTTAGCAGCTTTCAAGACCGTGAGTCGTCTCGGGGTTCCGTCAGTACAGAGCCACACAGGGACGAGGGGGCGCACGGGTGGCAGGTTAGTGAGAGAGACCAAGGTGAATCGTACCTTGTGGGCCTGTCCGTCTCACTCCACCGACACTCGAATGATCACTTATTCAGTCCTCCACGTAAGTCTGCTGTACATGTTGGAATCCTGCTCACAGTGCCAAATGTTAGGTTCGTTTTCGGAGACCCTCACGGACTTGATGCAATAACAAGACACTGACCTGTTTAGAAAAACACAAATCCTTTATTACAAAGCAAGTACAAGCCGTGGAGCATCACTGTACTCAACCCGGCACAGAATGCAGAGTCTCGTAAGCAATTCTTTCCGCGCAGCGGACAGTCCCCACTTTCTATACCTTATCGAGTGCATAATACATAAAGCAATTTTACATCTCACAGTGGCATGATACATGAAACAATCACTACATCGGACAATGACATGATACAAAAACAATTACTACATCGAAAACATAAAGAGAGCAGGATACAGTATCGATCGATTGTTCGTGAAGTGACTGCTAACGACAGGAGGCGATTTCAAGTTGCCGAAGTGACAGAATGTAATTTCAAGCTGCCGAAGTGTCTGGCTTGAACAAAAGTCAGTGCCCTGGCCCCAGTAGCAGAAACAGAAGTTACTTACTTTACAGGATTTCAGAAGTCTCACACCTTTACAAACGCTTCCCACCTAATCTTATTTGAGACACTTTCCACATACCCCTGTGCAGGAAGATAAAGATTTACAAAGTTTATACCTAATTCCAGTTGGGCAGGAAGTTTTAAGGCAGTGTCTGCATACCTCTGTGTAAGCAGATAAAGAGCATTAAAGTATAGAGAATATAGAAATCAATGGGATGTTATCCCAATAACATTTCACCTACACCTGGAATGTTCCAGCAGATGATGGTTCTGTTACACTGGGACATCCTCATTTACTATGATACTGTGCCTCACTCATCGGGTGGACATTCAATCAAAGACAAAAAACTGTGGGCCTCCTGCACTTTCTTCGCATCCTGACAACAGTCCCATTTGACTTGAATGAGAATTGGTTCCCTTTATTCTTTGAGGTATGGCCATTTGGTTGAAGCACATTTAGTGTGTTTGTCGCATAAGCTGCTGGTTACATGGTGTAAGAATAGTATTGACATAGCACAGTGCCATACAGCAATATGTCCTCCACCTTGACTGTTCATTGCAAACAATCAAGCCACTTGGCTTTTGGCCTACACTAAAAGGCAAGGCAAAACAGAACTACTGTGAGCATCCAAATACATGCAAAATGAGTGAGTACTTAGAAAGCAAGCTAAAAGGCCAAATATGCATCGTGTTCCGAAGTATGAAACATACGCCGATGTCAACTCTGTGGAAGGAGGATGCAGGCGGTCACTGTCCATGAAGTGTGCCCTGAGGTGTTGGGGAATGTTGACCAAGGTGGAGGCTCAGAGAAAATGCCAGTTATCTGGTGATTCCAGCTGACTGCTCTGACTTTCCTGTTCGGAATTGGTGCTGTCTTGTTTCTCTTCGCGGTGTGGTAAATTAGCAACCCACATATCAATGAGGCAGGATTAGGTAATAATGGGATGGTGTGTGCAAATAGGCCCTTTACCACTCACTAGCGAGATTTTTATTGATATGTTGAAACCATAAGTGGACAATCAACCTTTCTTCCCCTCAAAGTTGAGCGTCTCATTTTTCCATTGTTGCTGTATTTTTCCAAATAGCTCACCTTTGTCCTTATCACTCAAGGGCTGGGAAAATTCTATCCTGTGTTTTCTCCCTCCCAATAGGGAAGTACCTGGCTTTTACGTGGAGTAATTCCTCCAAACTAAATCAGGACCAGAGTCATGATGTAAGAAAAAATATGCACAGACATATCTTCCAACCTGTAATGCAGCTTATAGATATATTGAATGAGATGTTAGCCCATTTGCCATCGATTTACTTGAACAGAAAGAAAATAGGGCATACTAACTCGACTGATGCTCTTTGCCCTGTTAACTCTTTGTTTCTTAACTACTTGGCTTGACATTTTAGAGGAATTACATTGGTAATAATTCAAACTTGCTCTGCCATTTAGCAGCATCATAATATATCTTCTGCCTTAACTGCACTTTTCCACATGCTTTGATTTCCTGAGAGATCTAAAATATATCCACACAAGGCTTGGATACACAACAGCGAAGCTGAGAACACTGGAGCAGAGAATTTCAAAGATTTTCAATCCTCTGGTTAAGAGATTTGTCCTCCTCTTAGTTCTAAATAATTGATCACATTCTAGGTATACGGAACTGGTATTCTAAGTTCCACAGCCAGGGGAAGCAATCTCAGTGTCAAAATCTCTCAATCATGTGAACTATGAAGCTCTGACTGCAAAAAGGAATAATTTATCGACCACGTAGCTGATGTACTGTGTGATGTATGTGCATAATTTAACAATTTCATATCATGCAGTATATTTCCTCTAGATTCACTCACTTGCCTTAAGAATCATAGCAAGATAGAATTCCCACAGTACAGATAGAGGCCATTTGGCCCATTGAGTCTGCACAGACCCTCCGAAGAGCATTCCACCCAGACTCAGTCCTACTATTGCTGTAGGCCCATAAGAATTGCAGAAATAGTGGAAAGTGTTGTTTGTCCTTCTTTACCGCACCCCCCCCCAAAAAAAAGGATTACCTGCTTAATTTACAACTAATATTGAGGAGAACACTCTCAGTAGTTATCTCAGTCACATTTCTGGGGCTTCTGTGGTTTTTCCATTAGAGCTGCTGAGGACAAGTGGGTGAACACAAGAACATAAGAAATTAGAGCAGAAGTAAACCATGTGGCACTTTGAGCCTGCTCTGCCACTTAGCATCATCATAGTTGAGCTTCTGCCTTAACTCCACTTTTGTGCCCACTTTCCAAGTGTCTTAATTTCCTGCAAGATTTAAAATGTGTTTGTACAAGCATTTGTTACACAATAGTGAAGCAGAGAATAGTGAATTCCAACAATTGTAAGCCCTCTGATTAAGAAATTTATCCTCATCTTAAACTCTAAATTGATCCCATTTCTTGAGGCTATGTCCCCATGTTCTAGGTTCCATGGTCAAGGGGTACAGTCTGTGTCTACACTGTCAAGAATCATGTATGTTTGATCATCTCTTATTGCTCTATACCCCAAAATTATACACCAAGTTTACTTTGCCTGTCATTAAAGGATAAGTCTCTCATCCCAGGAACTAATTGGGTCAGTCTTGACTGTACCTCATGGAATGCAGATCTAATGTACTTCTATTCTTTCTTAAACATGAAGACCAAAACTGCACAAAGTACTTGAGGTTTGATCTCACAAAAACCCTATTTAATTGTAACAAGACTGTCATTCTGGTTCTCCAGGCCCCTTTGCCTTACTTCTTGCTAGTTGTACATGCATGCTAACTTCTTATGGTCCTTGTGCAAGATACCCAAATGTTTCTGAACAACAAAGCTTACAAGCTGCAGCCTTTTAAAATAAAATTGCTTTTCCGTTTTTATAGCTGACACATCTTGCTTCATTTGTCAGCTCATAGCTCACCCATTTAACCTATACGTATCTTGCAGCAATCTTGCTGTGTCCTCCTCACAGCTTACGTTTTCATCGAGCTTTATATTGTTTGCAAGCTTGGACAAGTTATTCCTCAGTCTCTTCACAGAATCCCTATAGTGTGGAAGCAGGCCATTTGGCCCATCAAGCCCACACCACCACTCAGACAGCATCCCTTCCAATCCCTGCATTTCCCACCCTAGACATGATGGGCAATTTAGCGTAGCCAATCCACCTGACCTGCACATCTTTGGAGTGTGGGAGGAAACCAGAGCAACCGAAGGAAATCCACGCAGACATCACCTGAGGCTGAAATCGAACCTGGGTCCCTGGCACTGAGGCAGCAGTGCTAACCACTGAGCCACTGTGCCACTCCGTCATTAACCTAGATTGTAAATTTACTGAGACCCCAGCAGTGATTCTTGTGGCATTCCAACAATCTCAGTCTGCCAACTTGAAAATGACACAGGCATGTGGGACCAGTTTAATCTGGGAAACTTGATCAGCATGGATTAGTTGGACCAAAGAGTCTGCTTCTGTGCTGTATGACTCCATGACTCTATGACCCACTTTTTAACCTCGCCTAATTTCTTGCTGATGTCTTGCTGTTAGCCACAGCAATGTCTTATCTATGCCTCTGACTAGAGAGACCCTATCACAATCAACCGCTTGGAACCTGACATGCGCTTCATTACAGTAGAGCCAGTCTCGGTATCAGAAAACTGGCTATCAGTGTTAGATGCCCCTGAGAATCCATGACCCCAAGAGACTTTCAAAAACAGCATATTTGTTTGAGATTGGTATAGACACAGGATACTCCTGTATGATCTGCCTACCTCTCCCAACTTCCCTAGATATAACTCATCAACTGAAATTGCCATCCATCCCAAGACTTGGTTCCTGTAAATTCCCGAACGCCTCTAACTGTTGTTCCGAACAATCCAAGTGATACGATACGATTAGCAACCAAACATACTTGCTACAATCTCTCTCTCTCTCTCTGGCCCGTCAGCCCCTCCCTCTTGGCCTGTTACCAACCGGGCCCCCGCCCTGTGCCTGTCAGCCCCTCCCTCCTTCCCCTCTGCTTGTCAGCTCCTCCCTCCTGCCTATTATTCGTTAACTGTTCCAACATAGTAACATGCACCTGGCTAAAAAAGGAAAATTCAGATACAGATGCAGTTCTCCAATCCAGGAGGAAAAAACATCAAGACAATATTTCAGAGACGGTAGCAATCAGGAGACAATCAATAAAGCTTCCAGCTCTGTTGTGATGCCAATAGCTTCTGATGCCACTGAAAAACCAAAACCTAGAAATCATCATATGTGACTGCTAACCACACCCATTCAGGCTGCACTAAAAAAAACCCAAGGCCTCCCAAGCTGTTTAACAAGTGGTCTTCAGTAGCCAACATTGTACCTCGCCCTGACAGCCCCAACTTCAAAAAAAAGGACAAAAAAAACCTCTTAAAGTGACCTAACAAGGTGTAGAGCTGGATGAACACAGCAGGCCAAGCAGCATCGGTCCAGACCCGAAACGTCAGCTTTCCTGCTCCTCTGATGCTGCTTGGCCTGCATTGTTCATCCAGCTCTAAACCTTGTTCTCTCAGATTCTCCAGCATCAGCAGTTCCTACCATCTCTTAAAGTGACAGCATTGTCATATTCTGTCTTTAGGGGTGGCTCAATGGTTAGCACTGTTCCCTCACAGCGCTAGGGAGCTGGGTTCAGTTCCAGCCTTGGGCAACTGTGTGTGTGTGGTGTTTGCACATTCTCCCCATGTCTGTGTGGGTTTCCCCCCACAGTCCACAGATGTGCTGGTTAACTGAGTTGTGAGAAAGAGGAATGGTCACCAGACTCAAAACATTAATTTTGATTTTTTTGTCAGATGCTGCCAGACCTGCTGAGCTTTTTGAACAACTTCTGACTTTGTTGCTGGTTCACTAGATTGGTCATGCTAAATTGCCCATACTGTCTAGGGATGTGTAGGTAAGTTGGATTTACCATGGGAAGTTCAGGGTTACAGGGATAGGGTGAGGGCGGGGTGACTCTGGATCAGTGTGGACTTATTGGGCTGAATGGCCTGTTTCCACACTGTAGGGATTCTATGGATCTCTTTTTCCCCCTTTCTTTTTCCCTCTCCCTTGTGCGCTCACTCTGTCTGTCTTACTCTCTCCCTGGCTGTTTTGCACGCTCACTGTCTGCTATTTCGATTTGAGTTTGCTGTAAGGGAAAACAACAGCATCATCTTTTGTCCAATGTGTGCAGGAGGCTTTCCTGACACAGTATGTCGAAGGGCCGACAAGAGGGGAGGCCACACTGGATCTGGTACTTGGTAATGAACCAGGCCAGGTGTTTGATTTGGTGGTAGGTGAGCACTTTGGAGAGAGTGACCATAATTCGGTTACGTTTAGTTTAGCGATGGAAACGGATAGGAACATGCCACTGGGCAAGAGTCATAGATGGGGGAAAGGCAATTAGGCAAGACTTAGGAGGGATAGAATGGGGTAGCAAAATGCAGGGGATGGGGACAATCGAAATGTGGAGCTGGTTTAAGGAACAGATATTGCGTGTCCTTGATAGGTATGTCCCTGTCAGGCAGGGAGGAAGTGATAAGGTAAGGGAACCTTGGTTTACAAAAGAAATTTTATCTCTTGTTAAGCGGAAGAGGGAGGTTTATGTGACATTGAGACGAGATGGTTCAGATGAGGCGATGGAGAGTTACAGATTAGCTAGGAAGGATTTAAAGAGAGAGTTAAGAAGAGCAAGGAGGGGACATGAACAGTCATTAGCAGGTAGAATTAAGGAGAACCCTAAAGCTTTCTATAGGTATGTGGGGAATAAAAGGATGACTGGGGTAAGAATAGGGCCAGTCAAAGACAGAAGTGGGAAGTTGTGTGTGGACCCTGTGGAGATCGGAGAGGTGCTAAACAAATATTTCTCATCTGTTTTCACTCGGGAAAAGGAGAATATTGTAGAGGAGAAGACTGAGATACGGGCTATTAGACTTGAAAGGATTGAGGTTAGTAAGGAGGAGGTGTTATCAATCCTAGAAGGTGTGAAGGTAGATAAATCCCCTGGGCCGGATGGGATTTTTCCGAGGATTCTCTGGGAAGCTAGGGAGGCGATGGCGGAGCCTTTGGCCTTGATCTTTGAGTCGTCATTGACTACAGGTTTAGTACCAGAGGACTGGAGGATTGCAAATGTTGTGCCTTTGTTCAAGAAGGGCAGTAGAGATGACCCAGGTAATTATAGACCAGTGAGCCTTACATCTGTTGTAGGGGAAGTTTTGGAAAGGATTATAAGAGATAGGATTTATAATCATCTAGCAATCAACAATTTGATTGGAGATCGTCAACATGGATTTGTCAAGGGCAGGTCGTGTCTCACAAACCTCATTGAGTTTTTTGAGAAGGTGACCAAGCATGTGGATGAGGGTAGGGCAGTTGACGTGGTGTACATGGACTTCAGTAAAGCCTTTGATAAGGTTCCACATGGTAGGCTATTGGAGAAAATGCGGAGGCATGGGATTGAGGGAGATTTAGCAGTTTGGGTTAGAAACTGGCTTTCTGAAAGAAGGGAACGAGTGGTGGTTGATGGAAAATATTCAGCCTGGAGTCCGGTTACTAGTGGTGTGCCGCAAGGATCTGTTTTGGGACCACTGCTGTTTGTTATTTTTATAAATGACTTGGACGCAGGCAGAGGTGGATGGGTTAGTAAGTTTGCAGATGACACTATAGTCGGTGGAGTGGTGGACAGTGTGGAAGAATGTTGCAGGTTGCAGGGAGACTTGGATAAACTGCGGAATTGGGCTGAAAGGTGGCAAATGGAGTTCAATGCAGACAAATGTGAGGTGATGCACTTTGGGAAGAATAATAGGAAGGCAGAATACTGGGTCAATGGAAAGATTCTTGGTAGTGTGGATGTGCAGAGGGACCTTGGTATCCAGGTACATAGATCCCTGAAAGTTGCGACCCAGGTTGATAGTGCTGTTAAGAAGGCATACGGTGTGTTAGGTTTCATTGGTAGAGGGATTGAGTTCCGGAGCCGTGATGTCATGCTGCAACTGTACAAAACGCTAGTGCGGCCTCACTTGGAATATTGCGTACAGTTCTGGTCGCCCGATTACAGGAAGGATGTGGAAGCATTGGAAAAGGTGCAGAGGAGATTTACCAGGATGTTGCCTGGTCTGGAGCGAAGGTCTTATGAGGAAAGGCTGAGGGACTTGGGTCTGTTCTCATTGGAGAGAAGAAGGCTAAGAGGGGATTTAATAGAGACGTACAAGATGATCAGAGGATTAGATTGGGTGGACAGTGAGAGTTTTTTTCCGAGGATGATGACGTCGGCTAGTATAAGGGGGCATAGCTGCAAATTGAGGGGTGATAGATTTAAGACAGATGTCAGAGGCAGGTTCTTTACTCAGAGAGTGGTAAGGGCGTGGAATGCCCTGCCTGCCAATGTAGTTAACTCAGCCACATTAGGGGCATTTAAACAGTCCTTGGATAAGCATATGGATGATGATGGGATAGTGTAGGGGGATGGGCTTAGATTAGTTCACAGGTCGGCGCAACATCGAGGGCCGAAGGACCTGTTCTGCGCTGTATTGTTCTATGTTCTATTTGACAATGTAATTCAGGTAATAAGTTCACCCATTTTGTGGAAAGAGCATATTTTTCTAATGGTTTTTGCGTAGCTGGAGAATGGTGATTGGCTCAGGTTCAGCACTTGTAGTTCCAAAAGTTATTGCAAGAGGAATTGAAAACAGAAATTGGGTGATTATGCTACAGTATGCAGGACACTGGTGTGACTGTACCTGGCATACTGCACACAGTATTGGTGTCTTTATTTAAGGAAGAATGAAAATAAATTGGAATTAGTTCAGAGAATGTTTACTAAACCAATATTAATGGATGGTTTGACTTAGGAGGTAAGTTTAAACTGATTTGACTTGTATATACTGGAGTTTAGAGCAGTAAGAAGTCACTTGATTGAAATGTATAAACTGCTGAAGCATCATGACAGGGTGGATGTAGAGATGATGTTTCCACTAGTGGGAGAATCTAAATTGAAGTGTCACTTTACAAATAAGGCTTTACTTATTTAAGGTAGATGAGGTAAAATCTTCTGAGTGTTGAGAGTCTTTAATTTGTTTCCTCAAAAAGTGGTGAAAGGAGACTCTTTGAGTATTTTTAAGGCGGTTGTGGATAGATTCTTGCTAAGAAAGTGGGTGAAAGGCTACCAGGTGTAGTCGGGAATAAGAAGTTGAGGTTACGATAAGATTAACCATGGGTGTATGGCTCAAGGGGCTGAGTGGTGGCCTCCTCATTCATATAGGTGATTCATACGTTTTGGTCCAGGCGTTAGAGCTGTTTCTCTGTATCTTGTGAACATTATGTTAACACAGTTATGTTTCATCCTGTTTTCAGCAATTGTTTCAAACGAGCAGGAGCCCTGGTTTTCTCTAACTGTGTAGCCCTGAGCTCACTAGAAGGGCTGTTCCTGCTACCCAGTTAATTCTACATAGATTCCTGGGGATCATTCAGTTCTGTATTCACCATCTTAGTTTGTACTGAAACTTTGGAAGAAGTGGTTAGAGCACAAAATTCGTGCACTAAATGCTGGTCCAGTCAGCAACAGCCATATCCCATGAATAAACAATAAGATGTGCCCTGGATAGGCTGGCCAACATGCCACATGCCATGGGCAGATGGAGTCAAATTAAAATTGGCAAGATTGCTGTGTGAGGAAAATGATTCTTTTCACTGTCCCTGACTGCCTTTAAACTATGCTTGCAATGCCATCACAGTCACTTGAAGGAATCCAGTTTTATCATGTAGATTGTTTGAATTCCCAGGTTTTTCTTCATTCTTAGTCATAGGGAAAAGGGTTGCCTTTCATTCTCAGTAGGTCTGACAGTATCTGTGGAGAGAACACAGTTAACATTTTGAGTCCAGTGTCCCACCTTCAAAGGGTCTGAAGAAGGATCACTTGACTAAAAACATTAGCCAAGTTTCTCCAATTTCAGTTTTTGTGTGTTTCATTCTCTCTCTCACTTCTCAAAAATGCATAAGAGATGTGATGATTTGTGAAAAACCTTTAAATTTGGGATTCCAGAAACAGCCCTGTTTGCAGAGAAGAGCCATCTGGAAGTAAAAGCAATGCAGTTATTATTTTTTCCCTGTGCTGTTGGGTGATTTGTCCGCAGATGTGTATTAGCTTTGACATTGTACCTAATCTGTAGTGTGTTTTGCTTGGGTGGTTTCAGGACGATTTATTTAGAAAAGGCAGAATTTTCCTTTTAAATTTGAAGGTTCTTCTTGTCGTCACCATTTCTCGATTTCTCTGTATTGCATGTTGTTCTGTTTGAATAAGGATACTTCTGCATCATCTCTTAGTCTCTGTGTTAAGGTGCTGAAGGGTAAGAGAATATAAAAAGTCTGGTTCATTGGCTGCAACTTAACTCCTTTTCTTGGGTTGGGAAGGAAGATACTGACTGCTGCAGATGTCATTCGTCAAACAGCACGGATACAGACACTTTGGTCCAACTCGTCCGTGGGACTAAGTTCTCAAACTAAACTAGTTTCACATGCCTGTGTTTGGCCTGTATCCCTCTGAACCTTTCCTATTCATGTACCTATCCAAATGTCTTTCAAATATTATGATTACCTATTTGTACCACTTCCTCGGACAGTTCATTCCACATACAAACCAGTGTCCCTGAAAAAGATACCCCTCTGGTCCCTTTTAAATCCAATTCCTCTCATCTTAAAAATATACCTCCTAGTTTTGAACACCCCCACCCTAGGGAAAAGACCTTTGCTATTCACCTTATCTATGTCCCTCATGATTGTATAAACCTCTGTAGGGTCACCCTTCAACCTCCTGTGCTCCAGTAGAAAAATGTCCTGGTCTATCCATCTTCTCCTTTTATAATTCAAACCCTCTATCATTCCAGTAAATCTTCATTGAACCCTCTCCAATTTAGTAATACCCAATTTAGTAGCAGGGTGACCAGAACTGTACACAGTACTCCAAAAGTGGCCTCACCAATGTCCTGGAAAACCTCAACATGACATCCCAACTCCTTATACTCAACAGTCTGAGCAGTGAAGGCAAGCAGGCTAAGCACCTTCTTAATCACCCTGTCTACCTTTTGAAGAGCAATGTACCTGAACCCCTAAGTGTCTGTGTTCAACAACACTACCCAGAGCCTTACTGTTAATTGTATAAGTCCTGCCCTTGTTCATTTTACTAAATTCAATACCTCACATTTACCAAATTAAACTCCACCTGCCCCTTCTCAGCCCGTCTGGCCCAATTGATCAAGATCTGCTTGTAGTGTTGGATTACCTTCTTCACTGTTGACTATACTACCAATTTTGGCATCATCTGGAAACTTACTAACCATGTCTCCTAAATTCTCAATGAAATTGTTTATATAAATGACTGTGGACCCAGCACCAATCTTTGCAGAACCTCGCTGGTCACAGGCCTCCAGTCTGAAAAACAACTCTGCACCACCACCCTCTATCGTCTACCATCCAGCCATTTTGTATCCAATTGACCAACTCTCACTGAATTCCATGTGATCTAACTTTACTAATTGGTCTACCATGCAGAACTTGAATACTTGAATACTACAGCTTATTCTGGGAACTGATGGGAAGATTGCGAGTGTCAATCTGTCCACTCATTATTTTACTAATTTTAATAATGACCAGTAAAGATGACACCTCTCTCTTCCTCAGAGTGATGGATTTCTAAAGGACAATAACAATGCTGCGCAGCGATTGCTGGACGGCATGAATTTGATGGCACAGTCCGTTTCGGAATTTGGTGCAAAACCAACCAAAGCAGTGACAGCTTGGCTGACAGACCAGATTGCACCAGCTTACTGGAGACCAAACTCTCAGATTATTGTAAGTGCCAAGTCATCTCTCTCTCTGGGGTTTCATACTGTCGCTCTGTCCTTCACTTTTGTAACACAACATTCCTGATTTGTGGAAAGGTGATTGTAATTTCTCTCTACCCTTTCTTTCTGAGCTCAGAATCAGTTATGGCACAGACGGAGGCCATTCAGCTCACCAATCTCTGCTGGCTTCCTGTGAAGTAATTCATTAAGGTCTATCCTTCTGCTGTATCCCTGTGGGCCTGCAAGCTTAAATCCCCCACGTGACTATTCATTTTACTTGGAAACCATTGAGTATGTCAGCTTCTAGCCACTGGTTCTGTGTTCTCTTTTAAAAAAAAAGTTCTTCCTCCCATGACCCCTGCATCTCTTGGCCAAATCATAAAATCTAGTCCTTGCACCATCAACTAATGGATACCAACCAATGGATTTCTTTCTGTGCCCTGTCTAAAGTTATAATTTTGTAACCTCTATTAAATCCCCTTTAATTCTATTGCTTCAAGGAGAACAAGCCCAACTTAACCAGCAAGACCTTGTAATTAGAATCCCCAGTCCCTGGAGCCATTCTTTGTGGTGAGAAGAACTATATGAAGAACTCCAGTTTTGGTCCAACCACAGGTTTATTCGGGTTTGTCATATCTTCTCGGCTTTTGTACCCAGTGCCCCTATTTCTGAAGCTCCAGATCCTTTTGCATGCTAACCATTTTCTCAAGAAGTCCTGCTCGCTTCATTGATTGATGGACATTAATTCCCGGGTTCCTCTGTTCCTGTACATTCTTTAGAACTGTCATTGTCTGTGAAGCCTATTTGCCAAAATGCATTACCTCATAGTCTCTGTGTTAAATTCTATCTCCCTCTTGTCTGTCTACTCTGCTGCAATTGACTAATATCATCCTCACGATTTGTCATTCCAAGCTGAGTATCATTGGTAAATTTTTAAATACATTGACATTTCTTTTGTACACCAACAAATGCTGCTGCACAACATTTTCGAACTGTGCCAGTATTAGATTGAAGCAACTTTCAACGTTATAAACTAGTTTCAGGAAGTTTATGGTACAGGAATATTTAATGTAATTCGAATTAGTGGTTGGGGACCATGTGGTTTAGAATCCTGCTCGGTAACAAATGACCACTTCCTTGTGTAGATGTTGAGTTATAGCTGCAATAGACTGATGAATACTCTGGTCAGTGGGCTACTTACATATAAAAAGACAGTTTGCAAATGATCACCTGGTCTTTTGAGACTGTCCCATTCAACCGTGTTGCAGCTGAATAACATGATAACCAATACCCTCCCCACCACATTGGAGGGCAATGGAATTTACTACCAGGCAAAAAATAGATGTGGTTAGACACTAGATTCCAGAGATGACAATGAATTCAAGATGTGTGTTATCCAAAATGCTGTCTATTGTTTGTATCTAGCATGGTATTTCCCGCCTTTGGTCTATGCAAGTCCATTCTAAATATTTACAGTAAATCTGTATCCACTGCAGGACCAGCAATATGTCCTGATGTTCACTCATCCTGTGCTCTGTGAACTCTACTTCATGGCTTTAAATGAATTTCTAATATTTAATCCAGCATCTTGTGCGTTTTCCTCTGTGTAAGCCAGCTGGAAAAGCCCTGAGACAGGCTTGGTTTGTTCAGAGCATTGAAAATATTATCGTTTGTCATCTGGAGCAGTTTTTCATTTCTTGAACAACACAGTGTGTAGCTGGAGGAACACTGCAGGCTGGGCAACAAAGTTGACGTTTCGGGTCGGGACCCTTCTTCTGACCCAAAATGTCAACTTTCCTGCTCCTCTGATGCTGCCTGGCCTGCTGTGTTCCTCCAGCTCCACAATATGTTGTCTCTGACTCCAGTATCTGCAGTTCTTGCTATCTCCTCCTTCAATTCTAATGTCATTCCTGCTTGGGGTCTTTCAGTCCTGCTGACCGAAGTCAGGTCAAATGCATTTTGTGTAGAACAAGAGTAAGGTGTGAGGTTGGATTAATATTACATGTGTTGAACATGTCATTTGCGACATATCTGATGGTAGACTAGACTTTATTTTTCAGGCAGCTGGAACATCTTTTTTATAGTACTTATTCTTGTCTATTCAGTAAATATTTTATCTATTTCAAGTGCTAAATATGACAAACACACCTCCACATTCTTCATTGTTATTTATAAGGAAGGACATGTCAGTCTGCTGAGACTGCCAGAAAGCTGAAATGTTGTATATTCGGTGAATTACAAGATGAATGTAAGTCTGTGGGGAAAAAATTAATGAGTATTACATTTATTTAACAGACTTGTCATAAATGCAATAAACCTTTTGAAGATCAGGAAACAAAGCATCACTGCAGAGCTTGTGGCGAAGGATTTTGTGATGGTTGCTCGTCAAAATCTAAGCCCGTTCCAGAACGTGGTTGGGGTTCAGCTCCAGTCCGAGTTTGTGATGGATGCTATGAAGCTGCAATAATCAGAACTGGTAATCTTATTTCCTGAACCGTCTCCCATCTCCCTATAATGCCACTGGTACTGTCTTTTAACTCTATCTTGTCCCATCCCATCCCTGTGTTTGGTAATGCTCCTGTGAAGCATCATGGGACACTTCATTAAAGTTGCTAGATCAATGAAACTTCTTGTCCTTATTTAACAATCTTTGCTGATTTCAGACAATTTTTTGCAAGTGGTTGTTGTCAGGTTCAGTGAGATGGCCCAAGTGAGTATATAGTTGGGGGAATTTGGAGCCGCGTGAAAATTTGGTGCAGAGGAGAAGAGATAGTTTTTGCTTGCTTTTTTGAGTCATAGTCTGTAAGGATTTTTTTAACAGGATAAATTGAAACCCAGGATTTGTGGCCAGCACAAATCAAAGTGACATCATAGGAAATTGGTTCATTGGTTGGTAAGAGCTGCTAATTTGACTACCTAATTTAGTTACTTTCAGATTAGAAGTAAACCGGAGAAACACTAAAGGTTAAAGACCAGTAGGAAGTTTTAAAAAGGCAAATTCAAATCTAATTAACTTGAAGCAGGGTCAGCTGATGTCTTGTGGAAGCTTGTGAACCCCATTGTGGATCATAGAGACCACACCTATGGCAAGTGTTGGTTCCTTGAGGAACTCCGGCTCAGAGTTGCTGAACTGAACTGGCACATCTGCTGCGTCTCAGGAGGCAGTAACACCCTGTAGGTTAAGTATTTCAAATTTGACAAGGGGTCAGGGACAAGAGTGTGATTGCAAGTGAGGCAGGTAGAGGGATTCTGATTTTAGCAGTGGAGAAGCCTCAGCTCTTGACCTTATCCAACAGGAATGAGGTACTTCCTTCCTGTGTGGATGAGGAAAATGACTGTAGGGAGGATGGCCAAACTGACCACTGCACTGTGGGACAGGAAGCCATTTGATTGCAGAAGCAAAAAGAAGAGCGGTAATGATAGCGAATTCTGTGATAAGATGTACTAATAGCATGAAAATGTCACAAAAAGGATCGTGAGTCCCACATGGTGTGTTGCATGCCTAGTGCCAAAGTAAGGGACATCTCAAACTGGCTTGAAAGGATATAGAGTGGCGAGAGAGGATCCAGTTGTTAAAGTCTATGGGGAATATCAAGAATTAGGAACAACATTAAAAAACAGAACTTCAAAGGTTGAAATCTGTGGGTTATTAGTTGAGCCATGTGCAATTGGCAAAGAGGTAGGATTAGGGAAGTAAATGTGGTTAAAGATGTATGGGAAAGAGTGGTTCTGTTTCATGGAGCAGTGGCATCATCATTGTAACAGGAAGGAACTGGACTGTTGTGTTGGGAAGGGTTCCACCTGAACCAATTTGGGACCAGGATCCTAGCGGACTGGCTTAATAAGGTGGTCACGAGGACTTCAGGGGGAAGTCAGAACTGTCTCAAAATCTAGTAATGACAGAGTAAAGAAACAGTCAGGTATCCTACTTCAGGTATGTCAGATAATGAGAAACTATAAGAAGTGTATTGATTAAACTGGAAAAGGGAAATTATAAACAATGAATAAAACATCAGTTCTGAGGGATAGGTTAAAGTATATGGCCTAAGTAAAAGTTAGATATACAAATGCACAAAATGTAAAGACTGAATTAAATGCACTGCAGGCACAAATTGAAATTATGATACAGAAGCCATTACTGAGACATTACTACAGGATTTTGGGATTGGGAACTAAATATACCAAGCTATAAGTTTTACAGAATGGATAGGGGAAAAATGGCAGAGGACGTGAAATAGTCTCACTGAATAGAAACAAAATTACTGCAATGGTGAGGGAGGATATAATGAAGAGAGAGGATCAGAGAAGACCATATGGTTGGAACTAAGGAACAGTAAAGGATCTCAAACTGTGATAGGTGTAGTGTACAGACTCTTTGGTAGCAGCTGTGATGTGCTGACTTCATAAATGAAGAAATTAGGCAAGCGTGTAGCAAAGCCAGAGCAGTATTAATGGGGATTTTAACTTTAGCATTAATAGGGAGAGGCAGACAAGTACCTGTCAGAAAGGTGAATTTCTGGAGTGTGTCTGTGTTAGTTTCTTACAGCAGTATGTCCTGGATGCAACAGGGGACAAGCAATATTGGGATTCAATAATGAGTAATGACTGGATTTAATTAGTAACTAATTGTGCATGAACATTGATCAAATAGTGATCATAACACATTTGAGTTCAATATAGCATTTGAAAGCCAAAAGTATTAATCATCAACTAGAGTTTTAGAGGCCAACTTTAATGAGATGAGACAGAGACTGTCCATAGTATACTAGGAAAATCTGCTTAATGGTAAAGCAAATGAAGAATAGTGGAGGATGTTCAAAAAAAAAATTAACACTAAACAAAACCAGTTTGTACCCCTGAGAGGGAAAAGCTCCATTTCACAGGAAAAAAACAGCAATGGACAACTGAAGAGATAAGAGACAGCATAAAACTAAGGGGCTGCACAGTAGTTAGCACTGCTGCCTCACAGCACCAGGGAGCCATGTTTGATTCCAGCCTTGGGCATCTGTCTATGTGGAGTTTGCACGTTCTCCCCATTCTCCCTCCGTGGGTTTCCTCCCACAGTCCAAAGATGTGCAGGTTAGGTGGATTGTCTATGCTAAATTGACCATAGTGTCCAGGGTGGGAAATGAAGGGATAGGGATCGGGGTAGGTCTGGGTAGAATGCTCTTCAGAGGGTTGGTGTGGACTCGATGGGCTGAATAGCCTGCTTCCACACTGTGGGGATTCCATGATTCTATAAAAGAAAGACCTTACAAATATGCAAAAACAAAAACATCCTGATGAATTGGAAAGATACAAAGACCAACAAAATAACTTAAATACTACTAAAATGGATTATGAAAGGAAACTAGCCAAGGACACCAAAATCAATAAAAAAAATTTCATGGTTAATTGGCGGCAGTATGTGTGGTCAGGAGCAATGTTGGCTCACTAGAGATTGAAAGTGGGGATATTTTTAGTGACTATGGCGAAATGGTAGATATGTTGAATAATTACTTTGCCTCAGTATTTACAGTAGAAAAGAAAGATGGCTTGCCAGAAGTCTCATAAGCCATAAGAAATAGGAACAAGAGTGGGCTGTTTTGGCCCTCGAGCCTACTCTGCCATTCAGTATGATCATGGCTGATCTGACATTCTTCATACCAACTTTCCTCTTAACCCTTTGATTCCTTGACTGATTGAGAATCTATCCATCTCAACCTTAAATATACACAGACTCTACCTCACAGGTCCGTGTGGCAAGGAATTCCAAAGACTTTCAACCATCTGGGAGAAGAAATTCCTCCTCATCTCAGTCTTAAATTGGCAACCCTTTATGCTGAGACTGTGCTGTCTGGTCCTAGACTCTCCTGTGAGTAGAACATCCGCTCAGTATTTACCCTGTTAAGTCCTTAAAGAATCCTATATGTTTCAACGAGATCACCTTTCATTCTTCTAAATTCCAATGAGTAGAGTCCCAGCCTGTTTACCCTTTGTCATATGACAATCTTTCCATACTGGGGACCATCATCGCAAATTCTCTCATCTCTTAACTACTAACAATGAAATGCTTCCTTCCCTTCAATAAGGGACTAAAACTACCTCAGTACTTTAACAGGTACAGTAAGACTTCCCTACTCTTATACTTGTACCCCCTTGAAATAAGGGCCAACATTCCATTAGCCTTCCTGATCAATTGCTACACCTGTCCACTAGCTTTCTGTGTTTTGTGCACAAGGACCCCCAAGTCCTTTTGTGTTGCAGCGTTCTGCAGTTTTTCTCCATTTTGATAGTCTATTATTCTGTTCTGCCTTCCAAAATGAACTTCTTTATGTTTTCCCACATTATACTCCACATTACTTAACTTATCAGTATCTCTCTGTAGACTATAAAATAAGACAGTGTGGAGCTGGAGGAACACAGCAGTCCAGGCAGCATCGGAGGAGCAGGAAGGCTGATGTTTCAGGTTAGGACCCTTCTTCAGAAATGGGGGAGGGGAAGGGAATTCTGAAATAGATAGAGGGAGGGGGAGGCATGGTGATAGGAAGTAGATAGCAGTGCAGATAGGTGGGAGAGAAGACGGACAGGTCAATGAATTGGGGATGGGGGGGGGTGCTTGTCTTGGGATGAGGTTGAGGGTGGGGAGATTTTGAAGCTAGTAAAATCCACATTGAGACCATTGGGTTGTAGGTTTCCAAGGCGGAATATGAGCTGCTGTTCCTTCAATTTCCAAGTGGCATTGTTGTGACACTGGAGGAGGCCCAGGATGGACATGCCCTCCAGGGAGTAGGAGGGGGAATTGAAGTGGTTCACGACTGGGAGATGTTATCCATTGTTGTGAACCAAGCATAGGTGCTCCTCAAAGCAGTCTCCGAGCCTCCGCTTGGTCTCACCAATGTAGAGGAGGCCACATCGGGAACAGCGGATACAATAGACCACATTGGCGGATGTGCAGGTGAACATCTGTTTGTTGTGGAAGATTTTTTTGGGGCCTGAGGTAGAAGTGAGGTGGGGGAGGTGGAGGGGCAGGTGTAGCACCTCCTGCGGTTGCAGGTAATGGTGCCGGGGGTGGTGGGGCTAGTGGGAAGTGTGGAGCGGACGAGAGAGTTGAGCAGAGAGCAGTCCCTCCAGAAGGCAGATAAGCGTGGGGAGGGAAATATATCCTTTCACCGACACCCTTATCTGCTTAACTGAACTCATCCTTAGCCTTAACAACTCCTCCTTCAACTCCTCCCACATCCTACAGACTAAGGGGGTGGCCATGGGTACCCGCATGGTCCCAAGCTATGCCTGCCTCCTGGTAAGATACATGGAACAGTCCCTTTTCCACAGCTACGTTGGCACTATTCCCCACCTCTTCCTCCGCTACATCGATGACTGTATCAGAGTCACCTCGTGCTCCCATGAGGAGCTCGAACAGTTCATCCGCTTTACTAACACCTTCCACCCAACATTAAGTTCACCTGGACCATCTCTGATACCTCTCTCTCCTCCCTGGGCCTCTCTGTCTCCATCTCTGGTGACCACCTCAACTGATATCTATTTCAAGCCCACCGACTCGCACAGCTACCTAGACTACACCTCCTCTCACCAACCTTCCTGCAAGAATGCGATCCCCTACTCCCAATTCCTCCGCTTCCGCCACATCTGCTCCCAATATGAGGTGTTCCACTCCTGAACATCCCAGATGTCTTTGTGTTTCAAGGACTGCAACTTCCCACCACCCCCCATCAGTGGTCAAAAATGTCCTGGACCGCATCTCTTGCATTTCCCACACCTCAGTCCTCACACCCCTTCCCACAATAAAAACAAAGACAGAATTCCTTTGTCCTCATGTATCACCCCATTAACCTCTGGATTCAACGCATCACTCTCTGCCACTTCCGCCACCTGCAATCTGAACCCAGCACCTTTTCCTGCAACCGCAGGAGGCGCTACACCTGCCCATACACCTCCCCACTCACCTCCATCCCAGGCCCCAAAACAAACTTTCCACAACAAACAGATGTTCACCTGCACATCCGCTAATGTGGTCTATTGTATTCGCTGTTCCCGATGTGGCCTCCTCTACATGAGTGAGACCAAGCGGAGGCTTGGAGACGGCTTTGTAGAGCACCTATGCTCGGTTCGTGACAAACGAGAACACCTCCCAGTCACGAACCACTTCAACTTCCCCTCCCACTCCCTGGATGACATGTCCATCCTGGGCCTCCTCCAGTGTCACGACAATGCCACCCGGAAACTGGAGGAACAGAACCTCGTTTTCCGCCTTGGAAGCCTACAACCGAATGGTCTCAATGTGGACTTTACTAGCTTCAAAATCTCCCCACCCCCGACCTCATCCCAAGACCAGCCCCCACCATCTCATCCCCGCCTCCTTGACCTGTCTGCCTTCTCTCCTACCTCGCTGACCGATCCCCACCACTACCTACCTACACTCGCCTTTACTAGCTTCATTCCTGCCTCCTTGTCCTGTCAGTCCCACCTATCCACTCCACTATCTACTCGCTATCACTGCGACCCCCTCTCTCTATTTATTTTAGCCCCCCATTCCCCTCCCTCATTTCTGAAGAAGGGTCCGGATCCAAAACGTCAGCTTTCCTGCTCTTCTGATGCTGCCTGGCCTGCTGTGTTCCTCCAGCTCCACACTGTGTTATGTCAGACTCCAGCATTGGCAGTTTTTAACATTTCTCTCTGTAGACTGTTTGTATCTTTTTTGAAACTTGTCTTTTACCAATTTTTGTGTCATCTACAAATTTGGCTGCAGTACATTCAATCCTTCCTCCGAGTCATTTTAATATATATTGCAAACAGTTGTGGTCCTAGCAGTGATCGTTATGGAACCCCACTAGTTACAGGTGGCCAATCTGAAAAAGAATCCCTTATTACCAAAGATAAAAGGTACTGCAGATGCTGGAGAATCCGAGATAACAAGCATGGGGCTGGATGAACACAGCAGGTCAAGCAGCATCATAGGAGCAGGAAAACTTGACGTTTCGGGCCTAAACCCTTCATCAGAAATGGGGGAGGGGAAGAGGGTTCTGAAATAAATAGGGAGAGAGGGGGGAGGCGGATAGAGGAGA
>JAHRHZ010000133.1:308811-405400 GCA_024137785.1 Ginglymostoma cirratum
GGGAGGGGAGATTTTGAAGCTTGTGAAATCCACATTGATGCCATTGGGCTGCAGGGTTCCCAGGCTGAATATGATTTGCTGTTCCTGCAGCCTTCGGGTGGCATCACTGTGGCATTGTAGGAGGCCAAGGATGGACATGTCATCTGAGGAATGGGAGGGGGAGTTGAAATGGTTCGCGACTGGGAGGTGCAGTTGTTTGTTGCGAACTGAGCGCAGGTGTTCTGCAAAGCGGTCCCCAAGCCTGCGCTTGGTTTCCCCGATGTAGAGGAAGCCACAACGGGTACAGCGGATGCAGTATACCACATTGGCAGATGTGCAGGTGAACCTCTGCCTGATGTGGAATGTCTTCTTGGGGCCTGGGATTGGGGTGAGGGAGGAGGTGTGGGGGCAGGTGTAGCACTTCCTTATTACCAAATTCTGTTTCCTGCCCATTAGACAATTCTCTACCCATGCCAATATACGGCCTCCAAAACTATGGGCTGTCATCTTAGGGCTTAACCTTTTGTGAAGTATCTTGTCAAATGCCTTCTGGAAGTCCAAATATAACATATTTACTGGCTCCCTCTAGTCATTCTGATTGAATTGTTAAATTAGTCAGAAACTATTTCCCTTTAATGAAGCCATGCTGACTCTGCTTAATTAGATTAAGATTTTCAAAATGTTCTTTATCACGTCCTTAATTTATTCCAATACTTTTCCAACAATAGATGTAAAGCTACTTGGTCTATGGTTGCCCCCTTTTTGCCTCCCTCACATGTTAAATAGGAGTGTTACATTCACATTTTTCCAATCCTCTGGTACCTCTCCAGACTCCAAGGATTTTAGTAAATTATAACCAATGTATCCACCACCTGTGCAGCTACCTCTTTTAAGATCCTAGGATGCAAATCATCGGGGCCCAGGGACTTATTTGCCTTTAGCCTCATCAGTTTGTCTACAACTGCTTCGTTAGGGATGGTAATGGTACTTCCTTCCCCGTATTCATTGATATTAATGGATATTCAAAATATCTGCCAATGTAAAGACTGATGCAAAATATCTTTAACTCCTCTGCCACTTCCTTGATCTCCATAACTATCTGCCCAGATTCATTTTCTAAGGGACCTATGTTCACTTTGACCTCTTGTCCTTTTCATATATTTAAAGAATCTCTTACTGTCAGCTTTTATTTTCTTCGCTAGTTTTCCTTCATAGTTTATCTTATCTGATATAATTATGTTTTTAGTCCTCCTTTGCTGGATTCTGAATTTATCCTAGTCCTCGGGGCTATCAGTGACTTTTGCCTCCTTATATTTTTTTCTTTCAACTCAATATTCTCCTTAACTTCCTTGGTTAACCATGGTTGGTTTGTCCCTCCCTTACAATCTTGCCTCCTCACTGGGATATGTTTTTGCTGAGAGTCATGGATTACCTCTTTAAATACCTGTTTCTTGTTTTGCTTACTGTCATTCCTGCCATCTATCTTTTCATTTCATTGTAATTCCCTATAATAAAGTTGTTTCCAACCCAAGTTTCTCAGTCTGAAATTGAATGCTGAACTATCATGTTGTGATCACTACTTCCCACGAGATCTTTTACTCTGAACTCATTTATTAACCCGCCCTTATTACCCGTTGCCAGATCCAGGATATCTTCTCCTAGTTGACTGCATAACGTATCATTCTAGGAAACTATCTCTCATACATTCTATGAATTTGTTGTTATAGCCACCCTTTCCAATTTGATCAACATGATTAAAGTCACCAGTATTATTGTTCTATAGTTTTTTTACATGCTCCTATTATTTGTTGATTTACAGACTTTCCTACAGAATGGCTACTGTTTGGGGGTCTGTTCACT
The DNA here is from genome assembly GCA_024137785.1 of Ginglymostoma cirratum. Lineage (NCBI taxonomy): Eukaryota > Metazoa > Chordata > Chondrichthyes > Orectolobiformes > Ginglymostomatidae > Ginglymostoma > Ginglymostoma cirratum. The sequence goes on from JAHRHZ010000133.1 coordinate 310,651, forward strand.
ACTTCTATTAATGTCTTCTTTCCCTTGCTGTTATTTACCTCCACCCAAATGAACTGTACATAATCCAAGTCTAGATCATATCTTGCAACTGTCCTCATTTCATCACTTATCAATAGTGCTACCTCATCATCATTTCCATTCCTCTTACCCTTCTGAAAGGCCAGGTAACCCTGAAATTTCCCAGTTTTGATCTCCTTAGTAACCATGTTTCCGTAATGGCTGTGAGATCATGTTAATTTATTTTGGTTGATGCCATTAGTTTATCCAACTGCTTTCAACTACATTGTGTGTTAAGGTACAAAGCCTTTAAGTTTGTTCAAATACCAAGTTCCCCTTTTTGGTGCAATATGACATTCACACATTCTGTCCTTTCCTTTTATTTTCTGATAACAATCAACCCTATCATTAACCTGCAATCCTACCTTCTCCATTAACTTATATTTTATGACTTTCCATGGAACTGAACCCACCCCTCCACTATTTGTTTTAAAGCCCTATCTGCTGCCCTGGTTGTGCGATTCGCCAGGACTCTGGTCCCAGCGTGATTCAGGTGAAGTCTGCCTCATTGGAACAGTTCCCTTCTTCCCCAGTACAGGGCCAATGTCCCATGAATTCAAACACATTTCTCCCACCAATCTTTGAGTCATGCGTTTACCTCTCTAACCTCTTTAAGTTGACCCTGTGCCAAATAGATCGTGCCTTAGATGCTTTTTAATTTTCCCGCAGCTTCTCAAATTCCCTCAGACCTCTTTGCTCATTCTGTGTTTATTGTGGTCCATGTCGGTACAAACAACAACTAGATTTCTCCTCCCCTACCCCAGCCCAGCCCAAGTTCCTCTGCAGCCCAGAATCGATATCCTGAACCCTCACATCAGGCAGGTAAAAAACCTCAAACCTGGCCACAGAACAGTGTCTATTCCTCTGACTACAACTCGACTACAACTACCTTTGTTTTCTCCCCGCTGTTGAATAGTTCCCTTTACCACGATGCTATGGTCAGTTCGTTCATCCTCCCTAAAGCCCTCATTCTGCTCCACGTGGAGCAAGAATCTCAAACCTGTTAGACAAGCTCAAGCATTGAGCACCTTTCAGCACTACCTCCTGGATCCCTCAACGTGCCTCTGTCATAGTCATACCCTCCTGTCCTTGACCACTGACCAAATTTGAGATAGTTAATTTAAGGGGTGTGACTGCCTCCTGAAACACAGCATCCAGGTAACTGCCCCTTCCCTAATGTGCAGCCGTGTTCGAAGCTGAGACTCCCGATGATCAACTCAGAGCTGCAGCTCCCCAAGCAACGAACATTACTAGTGATGTGATCACTAGGATTCGCAATGAGATCCACCAGCTCCCACATCAAGCAGTTACAGCACTTTGCAGGTCTCTGCATTGCTATTTTGTTTACTTAGTTCTTAATTTTTTTTCAGTTTGCTACTGGTCATTTAGTTTTTAATCTGTGAGATATTTCTCCTATTTACCTTCAATCTGAAAATAACTTATAATGAATAGTCAAATTAGCAGATATTATCAAGCAATGAACTTACAGTTTTCTGTGGCATCACTCTTTGTTTTGTGCTGGCCCCCTAAGCCTGGGCTTTGGTTTATCGTGTTCAATTCCACACTGCTCCAAAATCCCAGAAATACACTCTTCCTTAGGTTGTGCCTCACTCTGCATGTGTTTCAGAGATCCCTAGATACAGGAGACATCCCTCCGGATTGGAAAATTGCAGGCAGCATTCCATTTTTTAAGAAGGGCGAAAGAGGAAAACCAGGGAATTACAGACCAATTAGCCTAACACCTATGGTGGGGAAACTGTTGTAGTCTATAATCAAGGATGAGGTAACTGAACTACTTGAAAATTTTCAGTTAATCAGGGAGAGCCAGCATGGATTCATGACAGGTAAGTCATGCCTGACAAACCTCATTGAATTTTTTGTAGTGTCTGAGGTATTTACAGGAGAAAGCTTATGATTGTTGCTTATGTGGACTACCAGAAAGCATTTGATGAAGTTCCACATACGAGCCTGCTAACTAAGGTAGAAACCCACAGAATTGAGGGCAAATTACTGACAAGAACTAGGAAATAGTTTGCGTGGCAGGTGATAATGGGTTGGTACTCAAAGCAACACAGTGTCACCAGTGATGACCCGCCTGGATCTGTGTTAGGGCCTCAATTATTCACATTAGCCTTGGCAGATAAGGCTAAGTATAATTCAAAGAGATTCTATAAGTATATTAAGAGCATAAGAGCAACTAGAGAGAGAATAGGGTCCCTTAAAGATCAATGAGGTTGTCTATGAGTTGAACTCAGGAATGGGAGAGATACTAAACATTTCATGTGAGTTTTTATTGTGGAGAAAGAAATGGAGGCTAGACAACTTAGGGGAAATAAGTATTGATGTTTTTAAAACAGTTCACATTACAGAAGAGGAAGTGCTGGAGGTCTTAGAAAACATGAAGGTGGATAAATCTCCAGGGCCTGATCAAATGTATCCTAGCGTGTTGTGGCAAGTTAGGGAAGAAATTGCAGGGCCCATAGCAGAAATATTTGTATCATAGAACAGTACAGCACAGCCCAGGCCCTTTGGCCCATGATGTTATGCTGACCTACTATCCTACTCTAACAACAAACTACCCTGCATACCCTATATTTTACTATCATCTGTGTCATAGAATCCCTACAGTGTGGAAACAGGCCCTTCGGCCCAACAAGTCCACACCGACACACAGAGCATCTCCCCCAGACCCATCCCCCTAATCTACATGGCCCTGAACAGTATGGGCAATTTAGTACAGCCATTCCACCTAGCCTGCACATCTTTGGATTGTGGGAGGAAACCAGAGCACCCAGGGGGAGCCCACGCAGATACAGGGAGAATGTGCAAACTCCACACAGTCGCCTGAGGGTGGAATCAAACCCAGGTCCCTGGCGCTGTGAGGCAGCAGTGCTAACCACTTTTTTTTCTCCTTCTGCTCAACCAAATTCCTAACCAGATCAATACTTTTTCTTCAATTCCATGAGCTTCAATATTAGCTAGTGGTTTATATCATAGAATTGAATTTGTATCATCTATAACCACAGGTGAGTTGCTGGAGGACAGGAGGGTGGCTAATGTTGTGCCTTTTATTTTAGGAAGGCTGTAGGGGGAAGTCTGGGAACTATAGACATTGGTGGTGGGTAAGTTGTTAGAGGTGGTTCTGAAAGATATGATTTACGTGTAACTGGAGAGGCAAAGACTAATTAAACATAATCAGAATGGTTTTGTGCATGGGAAATTGTGTCTTAAACTTGATTGGGATTTTTGAAGAAGTAACTAAAAAGATTGAGGGCAGAGCGGTAGATATTGTTTACACGGACTTTAGTAAAGCATTTGATAAGATTCTGTGTGGTAGAACTAATTAGTAAAGTTAGATCATATGGGATTCACGGTGACCTCGCCAATTGGCAACAAAATTGGCTTGATGGTAGGAGACAGGGTAGTGGTGGAGGGTTGTTTTACGGATTGGGACTTATGTCCAGCAGTGTTCCAAAGGGATCGGAACTAGGTCCGTTTTTGTTTGTCATACAAAGATTTGGATGAGAATGTGGGAAGCATGATTACTGAGTTTATGGTTGACACCAAAATCAGTTTTATTGTGGAGAGTGAAGAAGGTTATCTCAGATTACAAAAAGATCTTGATCAATTGGGCCAATGGGCTGAAGAGTGGCAGGTGGAGTTTAATTTGGATAAGTGTGAGGTATTGCATTTTGGTAATACAAACAAGGACCAGACTTAAACAATTAATAGTTGGGTACTGGGTCAGGCACATAATTCTTTGAAATTTGCATCCTGAGTAGACAACTGTCCCACAGGGCAGTTAATAAAACGTTTAGTATGCTTGCCTTCATTGCTCAGACCTTTTAAGTTGGGATGTCATGTTGAGGTTATACAGGATGTTGATGAGGCCTTTTCTGTGTGTAGTGCTGGTCTCCTTGCCATAGGAAGGATGTTACTATACTGGTGCAGGTTCAGAAGAGATTTACCAGGATGTTGCTGGGAATAGAGGATTTGAGTCATAAAAATAGGTTGGATAGGCTAAGACTTTTTACACTGGTGCATAGGAGGTTGAGGGTGATCTTATAGAGGTTTATAAAATCATGAGTGGTATAGATAAGATGAATAGCAAGGATCTTTTCCCTAGGGTGTCGGAGTTCAAAACTAGGGGGCATAATTTTATAGTAACAGGAGAAAGATTTAAAAAGGACCCGAAGGACACTTTTTACACAGAGTGTTTCGCGTGTGCAATGAACTGCCAGGGGTAACTGTTTCTTGATATTCATATGGAGTGAATCGAATTGGCTAAAGACTGGTATCTGTGATGCTGGGGACCACTGGAGAAGGCCAAAATGAATCATCCACTCAGCACTTCTGGCTGAAGGTTGTTGTGAAAGCTTTAGCCTTATCTTTTGCATTGATACATGGAGGATTCCATCGTTGAGGATTGGATATTTGTAGTGCCTTAGAGACTGGAACTTGATACTGAGAATTGCAGACATCAAAACTAAGGCTTTGAACAAGTATTTTAAATCAGATTTCACAGAACAGGTCACAAAATGCATCCCAAGTTGAAAATCAAAAGGCAAACGCGAGGAAATTTAGAAAAATCACTATCATTTGAGGAAAGAAAGTTTACCAGGAATCCTAGTGGAGCTAAAATCTGACAAGTTCCCTGGATCAAATGAAATTTAAGAAGTGGCAACAAAGATAGAGGATGCATTGGGTGGAGTTTAGACGAATGAGAGGTGATGTTACTGAATAATTCCAGATTCTGACAGGGTAGATATTGAAAGGATGTTCCCTCTTATGGAAAATTTAAATTAGACAGCACAGCTTCCAAGAATGGGGTCTCCCATTAATGGAAATGAGGACTTTTCTTTTTGTAAAGGGTCATTATTCTGTGAAATTCTCTTCCTCAGAGCGCAGAGGTTGCTGGGACATTGCCAATCATAAATCTCTCTAACACAACCTTGAATATATTCAGAGATGAGAGTTATAGGAGACAGGAAGGACCGTAGAATTAAAGCCACATCAGGTTAGCCATGATCAGGTTTGAAAGACTGATTGGGCTATTCCTGCTCCTGTTTCTTCTGTCCTTGTGAATTTCAGAAGAAGTAATATTGCTGCTGTGTTCTGTTTTGGAGGGAAGGATTGTGAGTAAAGGTGCCTGAGTACAGAGTCATCATGAGTTGAGATGCAGCGGTGTATGCTCCAGTTACTCAGCTTAAGGTTCTGGTTACCATTGTTGTCTTGGATGTTTTCAGTTGGAGACCCTTTTTAATGTTAAAATGACAGAAATTAAACTGATAAATTTAATTTCTTATGTCAAGATTGATAGTAATGGAAGAAAAGCAATGCCTTTAGTTAGTCTCCTTGTGAATGCTCACTTCTGTTAATGGAACTCCATGATGCATGAATTGCAAGAGTAAATGGACAGAAAAAGATTTACTTAGACAACACTCATTTGAATTACTGTACATATTTGAATCTTCCAATGTTTCTCTTCGTGATTCTTATCTTTAGTTTTTTATTCTGTATGTTCTAAAGGCGCAAACATTGTGTTTCCCATCTGACCTAGCTTTTCAGCTGTAGTTTATGAAACATCAAAAGACTGTAATTCTGATAATTGCAACAAGTTATTGGAGGAGATTCTGAGGGACAGGATTTACAAGTATTGGGAAAGGCAAGGACTGATTAGGGATAGTCAACATGGTTTTGTGCGTAGGAAATTGTGTCTCACTAACATGAATGAGTTTTTTGGGGAATTGGCTAAGGTGATTGATGGAGGAAGAGCGGTGGATACGGTCCATATGGATTTCAGTTGGGCATTTGATAAAGTTCCGCTTGGTAGTCTAGTTAACAAGGTAAAATCATGTGGAATACAGTGAACATCAGAGTGTGGTTAGTAAGTTTGCAGATGACATCAAACTGATGGTCTAGTGGACAGCCAAGAAGGTTATCTTGGAATGCACTGCGACTTTGATCAGATGGGCCTATGGGCTGAGGAGTGGCAAATAGAGTTTAATCTAGAAAAATGTGAGGTGCTGCATTTTGGAAAGGCCAAACAGGGCAGGACATATATGCTTAATGATAAGGTCCTGGGGAGTGCTGCTGAACAAAGAGACCTTGGAGTGCAGGCTCACAGTTCCTTGAAAGTGGAGTCACGAGTAAACAGGATAGTGAAGAAGGTGTTTGGTATGCTTGCCTTTATTGGTCAGTGCATTGAGTATAGGAGTTGGGAGGTCATGTTGCGGTTGTGCAGGGCATTGGTTAGACCACTTTTGGAATGCTGTTCTGCTCTCCCTGCTATAGGAAGGATGTTGCGAAACTTTACAAGGATGTCACCAGGGTTGGAGAGTTTGAGCTATAGGGAGAGGCTGAATAGGGGCTATTTTCCCTGGAGCATCAGAGACTTCATAGGAGTTTATAAAATCATGAAGGGCATGGATATGGTGAACAGCCAAAGTCTTTTCCCCAGGGTAGGGGGAGTCCAGAAACTAGAGGACATTGGTTTAAGGTGAGAGGGGAAAGATTTAAAAAAGACCTCAAGGACAACTTTTCACGCAGAGTGCTGCATGTATGGAACGTGTTGCTGGAGAATGTAGTGGAGGCTGGTGTAATTACAACATTTAAAAGGCATCTGGATGGGTATGTGAATAAGAAAGATTTAGAGGGATATGGGCCAAAAGCTGGCAAATGGGACTAGATTAATTTAGGATACCTGGACAGCAAGGATCTGGTTCCATGCTGTGCATCTCTATGATTCCGCGACTATCAACCTATTTGGAAACCACTGTTTAATCACTAACCTCACCTTTGTGCATTATTGCTCACTTCTTTACACCATATCTTGTGGTGAAGTTTGTTGTGTATCACAATTGAAATGATTAGTTTGTTACTGTTCATGTATGGAATGTTAATTTTTTTGATATTGTTTTGATTTTAACATGATTGAAGATGTTGTAGACCAAGGTGGTGATGAAAGTGGTACAATTATCGCACGGAAAGTTGGTGAAGCTGTGCAGAACACCTTTGGAGCAGTGGCCACAGCAATCGATTTTCCATTGGGTAAGAGATTTATAAAGTAGGGCAAGCATTTCAAGGGCAAACATTGCTTTTTCCTGTTCTCAAGCAGGTTTCATGATGAGTTACACATTTGCTGGTTTGATCATTTCCTGGGTATGGCATGATTTTTTGAGCTGGTATCAAAATAAGTCAAAAATTTTGACGTTTTGAAGGCTTATAAGATTTTTTTTTTCAATATATCCCCCCTCTCCCAATCCAAAGAGTGTGCTATCAAGCCCTCAAAAAAAAACTGTCATCTAACCTGATCCAGTATGTCTGAATAGAAATGTTCCTATTGAGATGGAAATAAAAACTGGATTTTGATCAATGATGAAAATGTCTAGCCAACCTCTGTTATTCTACTCCAGGTCTATCACTAGACCTGATTATAAACCTGGCTAGAGTGCTTTTCCCTACCCCTTCTGAACTGCAGGTTAACAAAAATACTGCTGCCCATACCTTGGGCAAAGGTATCATCTGTCCTCACACATTGGCTTCCTGCACCTAAGTGCCTTACATTTTAAATTTCAACCCTTTATGTTTAAATCCCTTTCTTTTTTCTACTATGTAAATTCCTTTTGCCTTGCAACTTCCTTCCCACGCTTCACTTATCCAAGAACTCTTCAATCCTCCCAAATCCTCCTCTTTGTGCACCTGCACCTTTTTAAGTTTGTTCATGGAATATGGTTGTCACTGGCTAGGCCAGAATTTATTGTGCAGGAGAAGGTGGTGGTGAGCTACCTCCTTCAGTTGCTGTAGCCTGTGTGCTGTACGTAAACCCACAAAGCTGTTAGGGAGGGAGTTACAAGATTTTGACCCAATTACACTAAAGGAACAGCGACATATTTGTGAGTCAGGATGGTGAGGGGAACTTGCAGGTGGTAGTGTTCCCATGTATGTGCTCCCTTTGTCCTTCTAAATGGTTGACGTCACATGTTTCAAAGCTACTATCATAGGAGTTTTGATGACTTACTGCAGTATATCTTGTAGAAGTTATTATGCACTTCTGTCACATCATTGGTGAAGGGAATGAATGTTGATGGTGAATGGGATTGAAGCCAAGTAAGTGGGCCGCTTTGACCTGGATGGAGTTAAGCTTGTTGAGTGTTGTTGGAGCTGCACCCGTCCAAGCGAGTGGGGAGCATTCCATCACACTCCTGATTTGTACCTTGTAGATTGGCAGATAGGAAGTGAGTTACTTATCACAGAATTTCTAGCCTATGATTTGCTTTAGAACATGGAACAGTACAGCACAGGAACAGGCCCTACAGACAACTATGTCTGTACTGACCATGACTCTATTCTAAACTCAGAATAGAGTCATAGAATCCCTTCAATAGAATCATAGAAACCTTTGGCCTATTGAGTCACACAGATGCTCTGAAGAATGTATCAACCTGACAACATTCCCATCCCTGTAACCCTGCATTTCCCATGGCTAATCCACCTGGCCACATCCCTGGACACGATGGGCAATTTAGCATGGCTAATCCACCTAACCTGCACATCTTTGGACTGTGGGAGGAAACAGGAATACCGAGAGGAAACCCATGCAGACACAGAATGTGCAAACTCCATGTAGACTGAACTTGAACCCAGGCCACTGGCACTATGAAGGCAGCAGTACTAACCACTGTGGCAGTGTGCCATCATGTTGCCATCCACTGTGCTGCCGTGCCATCCTACCTGCACATGGTCCATATCCCTCTATTCCCTGCCTGTTCACTTGTCTGTATAGATGCTTAACATAGTCACTATTTATATGGATGGTCCAGATCAGATTATAGTTAATGAAAACCCAAAAGGATTTTAATAGTAGGGGATTCAGAGATGGTAATGCCATTGAACATCAAGTGGTGATGGTTAGATTCACTTTTGTCGGAAATGGTCTGGTCTTGCCTGCTCTCCCTAGACCCTACTAAGGTGGTGGTGTCCATAAGCTTAATGGGCCTCACATTCCCTCCCTGCATCCACCCTGCCCTTCACAATTCTCCTTAAAATCCACCTATGATCAAGCTCTGGCCCCAGAAAATACCTTTCCTAGCTCAACATTTGTTTCCGTGGGATTGTTTTCTCTATCAAAGCTGTGGAGGTGCATGTTGTTTCAAATGCAATTTGAAACGAGTGTTGAAATTTCAGTGATCAACAGAGGTCTGAATTAATTTTTTTCTCCACTATTGGAAAATTGGTAGTGTATTCACATGCACCTACAGAAACACATCATGGTGTTTGGTTTAAAATAGCTATTGGCTGAATGAATCTGAAATTGATTCAGGAGCTGTTTCAAATCCCTAGAGTTCAAAGTGAGCTGCTGGGAGATGACCTTCTGTGCTGAATGAACCTGATGGCTAGTCCAGTCACTTAATAAGTTGAGTAGCTCACCAAAGCTTGCCAATGTGACAGTAATTAAAAGTTGTGATCTTTCTGAACAAGTTCTTGGATGGATGAAACTTGAGAACTAGGTCTAGGCATAAACTGCTTAATTCACTGAAAGAGCATGATAGCAATCTACAGAACAGGAAAAGGCCCACCATGTCTGCGCCAGTCAAAAACAACCACCAATTATTGTAAGCTATAGCAAGAATTGCAGATGCTAGAGTCAGAGATAACAAAGTGTGGAACTGGAGGAACACAGCAGGCCAGGCATAATGAGAGGAGCAGGAAAGTTGACATTTCGGGTTGGGACCGAATCAGTGAATTCCAGATTCCCATCGCCCTCTGGGCGAGAGAGCTTTTCATCACACCTCTTTTAAACCTTCTTAGCCTTACATACCTGGTTCTGAAATGTTCTAGCAGTATTGTGCATAACGTTAGTGTCCAAGGTCCTTTTTGTCTAATTTGAGACTACTCACTCGCAGATTTTTCCAGTTGGTGTTTATTAGAACATGTGTGCGTGAGCGTGGGTGGGGGTGTGTGGGCGTTGCTGGGGGCGTGGGGCGTGTGTGTCTGGGGAGGGTCTACAGAGTGAGTGTAGGGGGCATAGAGAAGTTGCGTGTATGGGATGTTTATGTATGGGGAGGTGTACGTGAGATTACGTGTGTATGGGGCATAGGGGGTGAGCATATTTGGAGGGATGTGTGCAATTGCATAATTGAGGGGTATGTGTTGTGCAGATGGGAGCATGAGAGAGTCGGGGTATATGTCTCAGGTGTTGCAGTGTGTCTGGGCGGGAACGTATGCTTGAGGGCGAGAGAGTATATTGCAGTGATAGGCTTTGTGTCTATGTGTGGGGGCTGGAGATTGTGGGGGTGTTGGGGGTGCAGGTGTTCAAAGTGTAGAAGGCTTACTTGCTGGTGCATTACAACAGTTTTGTGCTCAGTTCACATTGAGAAGTAAGCTTCAATACAGCGTTGATTTTGAAGTGATACTTTGATGTTATGACCATTTCAAAAAAAATTGGCAATAGATACCATACTGTGAAGCCAATCTGTGTGATCCCTCACCTGAAATTGATCTGTTTCCAAGAAAGGGCCAGATGATGTGTCCTCTGCCTCATTTGATATATGCCCAGCCTGATGTTAGCCTAGACAGTGCAAACTACAATCAGTTGTGGGTATTTAACTAGTTGATGAAGCAAGTATGGAAGCCCTGTGTTTCTGAGCTGAACTTGTTTGCTGTTTCCAGCTGTCTTGGGACAGAGATGACAAATTGTTGATCAGGTGTAATGATGAAGTAGCATCCACATCCTTGAAGAATTAGTATTGGAAGAGGGAACTGAGCAAGGGGGCAAAAGAAGAAATATATAGAATAACTGTCACTAGAGAAAAAGTGCTAGGGAAACTAATGCCAATAAAGATCACTAAGTCCCTTGGACCTGATAATTTCATCCTAGGATATCAAAGGAAGTAGCTACAGAAATGATGGATGTACTGGCAGTAATTTTCCAAGAATCCTTAAAATGTCACAGAGGACTGGAAACTGCCAATGTAACATCTTTATTTAAAAAGGGAAGAAGGCAGAAACAGGTAACTATCGGCTAGTTTGCATGCCTACTATTGGGAAGATGTTAAGATATTATTTTTAAAAAATGTAATAGTAGGCCTTTTAGAAATGTGTAATGTGATCAAGCAGAGTCAACTTGGCTTCATGAAGGGGAAAAGATGCCTGAAAAATGTGTCAGAATACTTTAGAGGAGTTAACAAGCAAGCTAGATAAAGGGAGGCATTGGACGTGATATATGTGGATTCTCAGAAGGTGTTTGATAAGGTGTAAGACATTTGGCTACTTAAGAGCCCATAGTATTGGGGGTAGTATATTAGCATGGATGGAGGATCAGCAAACTAATAGAAGAAAAGAGTTGGGCTAAGACAGGGGTCAGCGTTTTCCAGGATGGCACCCTGTAACTGGTGGAGTGCCACAAGGATCAGTGCACATTTAAGACAGAGGTGAGGATTTTTTTTCCCTGAGTGTAGTGGATCTGTGGAATTCTTTACCACAGAAGGCTGTCAAGCTTGGGTCAGTAAGTATATTCAAGGCTGAGGTAGACATTATTATTCAGTTAAGGGAGTTCAACAGTTTTGGGAGAAAAGTCTGGCAAGTGGATTCAGGATTTTCAGATCATCCATGATGGAAAGGCAGAGTGGACTTGATGGGCTGAATAGCCCACGACTGCATTTATTGCATGTAATAAATGTTTTTGTTCATTTTAATTTAAATTGACAACTCATCAATGATGTATTTGCCAGGTCTTGTGAAAGATGCAGCCAGACCATCCTATTGGGTGCCTGACCACGAGATCACTGATTGTTGCTATTGTCGGAAAGAGTTTACAGCAAAGATGTCCAAGCATCACTGCCGAGCCTGTGGGCAGGGTTTTTGCAATGAGTGCTCTCAGGATCGGCGGACAGTCACTTCACGTGGATGGGACCATCCGGTGCGAGTCTGTATAAACTGTAATAAAAAGTCAGGTGACCTTTGATTGGCACATTTGGAAAAGACAATGCTTATCTAACATCAAATTTTAACCCAAATTATTCATTTCTTAATTATCACGTGCATGACTTTTCAAAAATAGCATAGAATTGTTAAATAGTTCTTAACCCTACGATTTCATAAACTTGACAAGAGGTATATTTTTTAAAGGTCCTAGATGATAACCAGACTTCAATAGAAACTTGGTCATATCATTGTAGAACGTTGTTTTCTTATTCAACTCACTGTTCATGTTTGTGATATGCCTCATGGACAGTCATCAGAAGTGACCTTTCTGTAAATCCTGTATTTATATGGAGTGAGTTGCCAAGTCTACTTATAATTATACACGTTGCAAGAAGTGACGTCTGCTTAAGTGGATGATACCTTCAAGTTTTATTATGTGTAACAGCACTCTAGCTTTCTCAGTGCAGGTATTTCTCCTATAACATGATAGTTACATTCTTGTGCAACCTCGCACTATAGAAAATTGCATTATTAAGAAATTGTTATAACTGTACAGTAGAAAGTTGGCATTATTCAATACACATTACAGCCAATTTGCGTTAACGAAACACGTATGGCAGAAATACCTGTAATATTATTGTTGAGGCAGTTACAAGTAGCCCCACTGTGCTGCCAGGTCCCAGGGTATCAATATAAGTCTGCAGTAATGCAGGCTTCTCCCCCTCTGTTATAGTCTTTAAAATGTACTGAGGAACAAGTTCCTAATGTCAATGTACTTTGACACCTTTCTGAAAAGTTTATTTATTTAAAAACATATGTTTTTTTGTTAGTGCTGCATTGGTATCCAAAATACGTATTGATAAATGGTATCAACATGTTCATGGAAAATATTACAAATTTATGGTTTGTGAATGATTTATGTAAATAAATAGATGGATGTCCTTTACATTGCGTGCCCTGCTTGGCAACTCATTTCTGTTGTTTATAGATGTTTTTATGTTAGCATGCTCATTGTCACACCCCTGGAACAGTTGGGACTTGAAACCAGGTCTCCTGGCTCAGAGGTAGAGGTACAACCACTGCACCATTAGAATCCTTTTCAGTACTTTATTTATTGAGAGATTTCACATGATTTAAGTCATAGAGATCTGGAGCACCATCTATGCTGGTCAAAAACAACAAACAGACAAACTTTCAGACCTTAACAATTTGAACCCAACCATGAAAATCATAGAATCATAGTCATAGAGTCCTACAGCACGGAGACAGGCCCTTTGGCCCAAACTGGTCCATGCCTACCACTGTGTCCATCCACGCTAACCTCATTTCCCTGCACTTGGCCTATATCCTTCTAAACTTTTCCTTTCTGTGTATTCGTCCAAATGCCTTTTAAATGCTATTAATATATCTGCCATAACCACTTCTGCTGGCAGCTCATTCCATATGCATACCACCTTCTGAGTTAAAAAAAAAGTTGTTCATCAAGTTCCCATGTATTCTTTCCCCTCTTAGACTGATGCCGTCTGGTCCTCAATTCCCCAACCCTGGGAAAAAGACAGTCCATTCACCCTCTACATGTCTCTCACTATCTTATACACTTCTATAAAATCCACCTCCCCTGCTCAGTCTCCTACGCTGTAAAGAAAAATCTCTATCTACTGTGCCTCCAGTGCCTCCAGAAACGGTTCTCCCTACGGATTCTCAGCTCCATGCTCTCTGCCATGCATCAACATTCTCTCCCTGCAGTCAGCCTTGCCCAGTTTAGGGCCTCTCTCTCCCAGACTGTAGAGGACCTCTACTGTTCTTTGTTCTCAGAAGGATCCATACCCTCAACAAATGCTTTTTTTCACCTTATCGGACACCAAAGACCGTAAGTATGCCAAACTTTCCCATACTTACCTCCTGACACAGCCCTGAATCATTCAGCATCCTAACCTGATCTGCGACCTTCTCTGGGATCAGCTCCATGCCATTGACCACATGGGTACTCCAACTACTCCTGTAGGTCACGTGACTGCCATTTTCGCAGACTTCATTGACCACGTGACTGCCAACATCAGTGACAATCGCATTGCTATTGCTTCTGCTTCTTCCCACATGACCACTTCAGTACACGCACCCACTCCTAATAAAGTCTGCAGGCCTAGTCCCAGCTCCAGTTCTACACCCAGCCCCAAGCCCTGTTGGGTAACCTACATCCCCCAGGACCTTCCCCTCACTGAGGCTAAACAGTCAGTCCTCAGCAAAGGCCTCACGTTCATTCCCCTGTTCCCACACATAAATGAATTCCACGCACGCCATGATGTCAAACTGTTTTTCTGCCACTTCCACCTCCTTGCCTATTTCTTTGAATGGGAATCCATCCCACCCTCTAGCAATCTCTTCTCCCGCCTCTAGCAAACTCCATCCTCCTGGACAACCCCTCCTGGCCTCCTACTCTCCCACCCTCCCTTGAACTCTTCATCTCAAACTGCTTCTGTGACCTCTCCACCTCTTTCACTTGTTCCACCCTCTCCCTATTGGAACACGCAACCCTCCGCTCCCTTTGTTCCAACCCTAACATGTCACTATCAAACCTGCCAACAAGGGTGGGGGCGTGCGGTGGTAGTATGGCATACTGACCTCGATATCACTGAGGCCAGATACCATCTCTCTGACACCTCCTACCGTCCCCTCGATCATGACCCCACCTCTGATCACCTAACCATCATCTCCCAGACCATCAACAACCTCATCACTTGAGGAGATGTCCCATCCACAGCCTCCAATCTGATAGAAATGGGTGGTGCGGTGTTGGGAACTATCCCTACCCAAAGTCCATAAACTCAACTGCTCCTGCTCCCCCGAACTCATCTGCTCCTACCTTGACTCCATTCTTCCCCGTTTGGTCCAGGAATTCTCTACCCACATGTCCTCTACCTTTTCAAAACTTACAATTTCCTGGTCCAAAACACTTCATCTTCACCATGGACATATAGTCTCTGTACACGCATCCCCCACACAGAGGGCTTAAAAGCCCTCAGCTTCTTCGACTCCCGTAGGCCCAACTAGTCCCCATCCACTGACACTCTAATTCACTTAGCTAAACTGGTCCACACTCTCAACAATTTTTCCTTCGATTCCTCCCATTTCCTACAAACCAAAGGATGGCCTTGGGCACCTGCATGGACCCAAGCTATGCCTGTCTCTTTGTAGGATTCGTGGAACAGTTCCTCTTCCGCAACCGCACCAGCGCCATCCCTCACCTCGTCCTCCACTGTATTGATGATGGCATTGGTGCAGCCTTGTGCTCCTATGAGGAGCTCGAGCAGTTCATCAACTTCACCAACATCTTCCAACCCACCCTCAAATTTATCTGGACTATTTCTGACAACTCCCTCTCTTACGTGGACCTCTCCATCTCCGTTTCCATCTCCAGAAACCAACTCGCCACAGACATTCATTTCAAACTCACTGATTCCAACAACTACCTTGACTACACCTCCTCTCACCCACCCTCCTGCAAAAATGCTATCCCATACTCCTGATTCCTCAGCCTCCACTGCATTTGTTCCTGGGATAAGACATTCTACTCCAGGACATCCCAGTTATCCTCCTACTTTAGGGACTGTATTTCCCCTCTGTAATTAAGGATGCCTTCACTGTGTCTCCTCCATTTCCTACACTTCTGCCCTCAAATACCCTCCCCCCCAACAATAAGGATAGAGTTCCCTTTGTCCTCACATATCACCCCACCAATCTCCAAATCCAACGCATCATCCTCTAACGTTTCTGCCACCTACAATCAGGCCCCACCACTAAAAAGATATTTCCCTCCCTACCCACTCTGCTTTCCATAGGGACTGTTCATTCCATGACTCCCTTGTCAGCTCTACGCTCCCCATCAACTTCTGTACCACACCCAGTACCTTTCCCTGCAACCACAAAAGGTGCAACACCTGCCCCCACCCCTCCCCTATCAGCTCCGTCCAAGGCCCCAAACAATTCTTCCAAAAAGGCAGAGATTCACCTGCACTTCATCCAACTTGATGTATCGCATCCGTTGCTCCCGATGTGGTCTCCTGTATATCAGGGAGACCAAATGCAGACACGGGAACTGGATTTGCACTCTGCATGTTTCAACCAACTCAACCTTCCAACTGCCATCCATTTTAATTCCCCGTCCCACTCCCCTGATGACATCCATCCTTGGCCTCCGCTGTCAGAGTGAGGCCAAACGTAAACCGGAGGAACAGCATCTGATACTTTGCACAGGAAGCTTATAGCCAAATGGCTTCAAAATTGACTTCACCAGCTTCAAAATCTCTCCAACACCCCCAACCTTATCCCATGTCCATTTTTCCCCCACCTGACTGGACCTAACCTATCCACTCCACCCCTTCCACAGACCAATAACAATCCCCCCCAACTCCTGTTAATTTCTGGGCTTCCTCCTCAGTCCTAACGAAAGGTTTCAGCCCAAAACGGTGACTTTCCTGATCGTTGGATGCTGTGCTTTTCTAGCCTCACACCTATAAACTACTTTAAACCCAATTTCCAGCAGTTGACCTGTAGCCTTGTATGCCTTGGTATTGTAAATGTACATTTACTTCTTAAATCTGATGAGGGTTTCTGCCTCAACCACCTTTGCAGGCAGTGAGTTCCAGATTCCCACCATCCTCTGGGTCTAAAAAACGTTTTTCCTCACATCTCTTTTAAATCTTCTTGCCCTTACCTTCAATCTATGCCTCGGTCAAGGGAAAAGGTTTTTCCTGTCTACTCTATCTGTGCTTCTCTTAATTTTATACATCTCAGTCATATCCCCTGTCAATTTCGTCTGCTCCAAGGAAAATAATGCCAGTCTGTCCAATCTGTCTTCATAACTGACACTCTTCACCTAAGACAAACCTCTTGGTTAAATCTCTGCACCTTCCCTAGTGCTGTCACTTCCTTCCTGTAAAATGGATTCCAAAACTGTATACAATACACTAGCTGTGGCCTAACCAACATTTTGTACAGTTCCAGCATACTATTTGTGCTCTCAAACTCTATTCCTTGCCTCATAAAGGTAGTACCATATGCCACCTTGCCCACTTTATCCATCTGTCCTGATACCTTAATGGGCTGGTGTACATGCACACTGAGGTCCTCAGTACTTCCTAGGGTCCTACCATTCATCATGTAGTTCCTTGCCTTGTTTGACCTAGTGTCTGTCCTGACTTGGTATAGTTTACCACGGAAGAAAACTAGGTGTACAGCCTACTTCAAATCAAATGCACCATCGAGATCCACAAATGCAAATTGTAGATACTTTAGCTGTGAGAAATAGGAGCAGGACAAGACAATATGCACCTTTGAGCTAGTTTCACCTGTCAATACAGTCATGGCTGGTCTTGGGCATCAATGCAACATTTTTCTGCCTGCTCAAAATATCCCAAAATTTGTCTGTTTCATCCTTAAATATATTCAGTGCTAGTGCTTCCCTCTTTAAAACAGAAATGACAAATTACTTCTCTCAAATCTGTGAAATTCATGACTTAAGAGTATGGTGGATGCTAGGACACTCAGTAAATTTGAAGAGATAGACAGATGTTTAATTAGTAATGGGTAAAGATGAATGGGAGTGGGCAGGAAAGTGGAATTGAGGCCAAGGTGAGATCAGTCATTATCGTACTGAAGGGCAGAGTAGGCTTGAGGTGCTGAATTGCCTACTTCCGCTTCTGTTCTTGCATTCTCATTGACTGTTGTGTATTGCACTAAAATGATGTTCAATTGCAGATGATTATTATTTAAATAGTTTTATTTACGCTTCCCCAACAGAGAGCTATATGAGGAAATCCTCAGATTTTGCAGAGGCTACGCACATCCCAGTAAATATCCAGCAAACAACACTGGAGAAACTCAGCTGGTGTGACAGTTTTCATGGAGAGACAGAGTTCACATTTCAAGTTTGGTAGGATTTTGCTTCAGAAAAGCCAGGTGCCATATTACGAAGAGGGGTGCAGGTTGAACCCCTCTGATAATTAACCTGAGACACCAGCCCCCAATCTGTTATGTTGGGAGTAGAGGTTTCCTTACAATAATTAAACCTGAAACACCCAGAGATGCTGGCCTTCCCCCTCATAACCTGTTAAAAGAGTAGTTGAATGAAAGGAATCCCTGATACTCACTTTAGAAATAACAAGTAAAAATTTATTTATTTGACCCTAACAATGAACAACTGAACAGAACTACCAGCAAACTACTGTCAGTAATCTGAAGTTACACCTTTCACACTAATTCTGCAATATATACAAAACATTGGACCGCACCAGTTCTATCTTATCTACACATTTCTTTTAAACCCATGATAAGGTGTCTGAAATAACATTTTTATGACCTGCAACATGTACAGTCTGTAAATTAAAAGTCTGTAACATAAGACTCCAACAAAATGGTCAAATATTTTTGTCTTTAAATGTTTCCAAAAAGATGAGAGGGTCGTGGTCTGTGTACATGACTATCTCTGAAATATTGTTTGTAACATAAGCATTAAAATGTAAGGCCTGGACCAAACTCAATAATTCTTTTTCAATAATGGAGTATTTTCTCTGATGAACATTGAGTTTCTTTGAAAAATAACCAATTGACCTTTCAATTCCACCATCGTTCTCCTGCATCAACACATCTCCAACCTCTATTGCTGGCGTTGATAGTAACTTTGAAGGTTTTCAAGAAATTGGATGTGGCTAAAACTGGTACAGTGGTTGACACTGTTTTTAAATTCTCAAATGCCTACTGGCATTGTCTGTCCACCGAAATTTCATATCCTTCTTTAGCAAATCCATCAGCGGTGCCGCCACGCTACTAAAGTTTAACACAAACATCCGATAGAATCCACTCAGTCCCAAAAATCGAAGCACCCCTTTCTGCAAGGAAGGTCTTGAAATTCCTCAACGGCTTCCTTGGGTCATCCTTCCATGTCCGATTTTGTGTCCCAAGAGCATCACTTCTGCCTTTGTGAATTCAGCTTTTGCTAAACTTATAACCAGTTTTGCCTCTCGTAGTTTTTTAAAGAGCTCTGCCAAATGCATAAGAACATAAGAACTAGGAGCAGGAGTAGGCCATCTGGCCCCTCGAGCCTGTCCCGCCATTTAATAAGATCATGGCTGATCTTTTTGAGACTCAGCTCCACTTACCTACCTACTCACCGTAACCCTTAATTCCTTTACTGTTCAAAAATTTATCTAACCTTGCCTTAAAAACATTCAGCGAGGTAGCTTCAACCGCTTCACTGGGCAGGGAGTTCCACAGAATCACAATCCTTTGGGTGAAGAGGTTCCTCCTGACCTCAGTCCTACATCTGCTTCCCTTTATTTTGAGGCGATGCCCTCTAGTCCTAGTTTCACCTGCTAGCAGAAACAACCTCCCTGCCTCCACATTATCTATTCCCTTCATAATCTTATATGTTTCTATAAGATCTCCCCTCGTTCTTCTGAATTCCAATGAGTATAATCCAGTCTACTCAGTCTCTCCTCATAATCCAACCCTCTCAACTCTGGAATCAACCGAGTGAATCTCCTCTGCATCCCCTCCAGTGCTAGTATATCTCTTCTCAAGTAAGCAGACCAGAACTGCACACAGTACCCCAAGTGTGGCCTCACCAGGACCCTATACAGCTGCAGCATAGTCTCCCTGTTTTTAAACTCCATCCCTCTAGCAATGGCAGACAAAATTCCATTTGCCTTTTTAATTACCTGCTGCACCTGCAATCCTACTTTTAGCGATTCATGCACAAGGACACCCAAGTCCCTCTGCAGAGTAGCGTGCTGCAATTTTTTACCATTTAAAACATAGTCCATTTTGCTGTTATTCCTACCAAAATGTATGACCTCACACTTATCAACATTGTACTCCATCTGCCAGATCTTTGCCCACTCACTTAGACTATCTATATCCCTCTGCAGACTTCCAGTGTCTTCTGCACACTTTTTCATGGGCACCATGTGATCTTTCAATGAATGGCTAAAGATCACTAAGTCATTTATATAGATGGCACAATTAGTCAATCCAGTCATAACTCGGTTCATAAGTCTTTGAAATGTGGCTGGTGCATTCTTCATTCCAAAGGGCATTACTTTAAATTGATACAGCGCATTTGGGGTTACAAATGCAGAAACCTCTTTCACTCTTTCTGACAAAGGTATTTGCCAGTAACTACAAAGTAAATCTAACTTTTTGAGATAACAAGGTGTAGAGCTGGATGAACACAGCAGGCCAAGCAGCATCAGAGGAGCAGGAAGGCTGACGTTTCGGGCCTAGACCCTTCTTCAGAAAATGGTCTTCATTTCTGAAGAAGGGTCTAGGACCAAAATGTCAGCCTTCCTGCTCCTCTGATGCTGCTTGGCTTGCTGTGTTCATCCAGCTCTACACCTTGTTATCTCAGATTCTCCAGCATCTGCAGTTCCTGCTATCTCTAAATCTAACTTTCTGATGTAATTGGCTCGTCCAGCTTTTTCCACACAGTCCTCCAGCCTTGGAATTGGTATGGGTCTGATTTAGTTATGGCGTTGATCTTATTAAAATCCATGCAGAATTGTTGAAGTGCTTTTATATTTTAGCCTGAGTCTTCCTCACTCCTTGATGACCTCCTACAGGTAATTCACGTGTTACCTGCAATAATTCCTGTCTGTATGCTACCGACAAAACAATCTGGTGAACTTCCACCCATTTCTCCTCTGCACTGACCTGCCGAAGTCGCCTTAGGATTCTATCCTTAAGATAATAACTCTCAGGAATACATTCTGATTCCTTTTCTGAGTAGGTTTTATGATATAGATCATTTAATGTCTCAGCTTTTTGTTGTAACTCGAGTAATTTTTAGAACTAAACACCTCTACTTGATCCTCTACCATTCCATCAAATAGGGTGTCAGCTAACTAGACCTCAACAGCTTCGTCTTTCTCTTTAGTTTTTCCTTCTTGATGTAACTTATGACTGAGGGATCTTATCACCACACAGTCCAGAAAAATTCCAGGGTATTTTTCTTTAACTCCTCAGTTCCCTGGTTTTCCTTCGGCTTCTCCACAATAAGGGGTGCCACTCCCACTTTTGATCCAAGAACAATCTGTTCCTGGAATTGACACTCTTTCAATCACTTCCACTTTCACTTCCCCAGTCTTCATTGGACTTTTCAACCTGATCTTACACAGGAAATGCTAAATCTCTGTCCATCTATTCCACAGATTACGACTCTCTCAGGCAACATTTCAGAATGAGTGCAAATACTTTCATCTCTTACTTTAAGAGACTGACTAGCTTCCTGTATCTCTCAATATTTTAACTCCTTTACTTTCTCCCCCTGTTCTTCCTGAGTAAACTTTACCCACAGAGGTGACATTTTTGTAGAGATCAGGCACCATCTTACTAACCAGCTCATAACTAGGCTGGGCACTCTCCTGTAGCTCCTGAACTTCTTTTGGGATTTTGTTCACTACCTCAACTGATCCCACTGATTTAGCCTATTTTACTACATCCTTTCTTCCCAGCGCCTTTCTTAAATCACCAGCACTGTGATTTTATGTGCCCCACCCTATGGCAGTGAAAACACTTTTCCCAGTGCCTTTTTTAAACCACTGGCACTCTGACTTTGTTTGTCCCACTCCATTGCAGCGAAAACACCTGAGGCTTTTCGCTTTCTTTTCACCTCTTATGTTTCTTTTTTCACGTATGGTAAACTGTTCCCGGTGTGGTCTACCTTTCATTTATCATTGAAGGATCTCCCTTTTTCCCAATTTCTATCTCTCACGGAATGAAATTTCTGTTGGAAGCTAAATTTCGATTTATGTACTAATACATATTCATCCTCCATCTCTGCAACTCTTTTTGCTGTTTGAACTTTCTGTTTCTCAGTATGAGTTCTTCTTATCTCTGGAAGTGAGTTTTTTAACTCCTCCAGTAGAATAATCTCTCCAAGATCCTCATATGTTTTTTCGATCTTTACCTAAACAAATTAACAGAACTACTAACAAGCCTGTTTAATACGTATCTAACAGATACATGCTAATGGAGAAAACTTGTTTGATGTCATGCAAGATATTCAAGTCCCAGGAGAGAGTTGCTGAGTATTGATTAATATTATAATCTTTCATACTTCTGGTTGACGCGGTGGCTAGACTGGAATTGTTCTGAATAGATTACAAAATTAACACATACCCAGGGATAGCTTCTGATGTAGATGCAGGTCTTGACACTGCTAGCAGCATGAGGGTAGGAATGGGTTAAAACTGTGAAAAGGCAGTAATGGGTTGGAAGGGATATCTTAATTTACTCTACCTTAAATAGGGAAATATATTGCAAGATCACAGTTTATGAATGAATGAATGAAATGCAGTAATAGTAAACATAGTATCCTAGTGAGTGGTTGGTAAAGTCATGAATGAGTGAGAGCATGATAGTGGATACAGCACCAGTAGGTGGATTGGTAAAGAGGGCCTTTAGTACAAAAGTAATGGGACTTATAGTGTCTCACAAAAACCACAGAATAGGATATTTTAAGGCAATTGACCCTGTATTACTAAAGACATGCTACCCAGATCACGGAAGCCTTTTAATTGCTAACTGGTATGAGTAAGCAGGGCAGAACCTTAGCAGACCACAGGATATTCAGGCGCAAAGGTTGCAAGATAAGCAAGTCACTGTATAAGCGAACGGGCACCGCGTGTTTGAATCCGACTGGTAAATATGTAATACACGACAACTTGATGCAATCAACATGCCTAGTTAATTGAATTGTGAACTTGACATAATTTATTTGGGGTGGCACGGTGGTTCAGTGGTTAGCACTGCTGCCTCACATGACCAGGGACCCAGGTTCAATTCCACCCTTGGGAGACTGTCTATGTGGAGTTTGCACATTCTCCCCATATCTGCGTGGGTTTCCTCCCGTTGTCCAAAGATGTGTAGGCTAGGTGGATTGGCCATACTAAATTGCCTGTAGTGTTCAGGGATGTGTAGCTTTAGGTGGGTTACAGGGATGGGTCTGGGTGGGATGTCTGAGGTCCAGTGTAGACTTGTTGGGCTGAAGGGCCTGTTTCCACACTGTAGGGATTCTATGGTATGGTATTTACAGACCTGACATAACTGACTGCCTAGTTAGTTGGTTTACAAACTTGATGTAATTACTGCTTGGTTTATAGACTTGATACAATCAACTGCATAATAACAGTTTGTAGAATTACATAATTACAAAGTAAGTAAGTATAAAATAATGTGTGGGTATTCTGTAGAGTGGGCTCGATTATCCTGCATGATGATTTGGACCTCTTCTCCCTGCTGCAATCAATTGCCACTTGAACAAACAGCTGTTCCTGCTGAATTTCTGATGCCTTCAGAGTCTTCTTGCCTGAGACACTGAGGTCACTCCTACAAAAGTAAACAATTTGTGAGGCCTTGGGTCTTTTTTTTCAAATTGGAACAATGGAAACAGCCTGGGTATGACCAGCTCTCACAGACCAGGTGTTCTGGTTTCTTTTAGTTTTTAGGTTTATTTGGGGAAGATTGAGGGAGTAGCAGAAAGCATAGGGGATTGTCAAAGAATACAGGAGAATATAGATAGACTGGAGAGTTGGGCGGAGAAGTGGCAGATGGAGTTCAATCTGGGCAAGTGTGAGGTGATGCATTTTGGGAGGTCTAATTCTAGAGCGAACTATACTGTAAACGGAAGAGCCTTGGGAAAAGTTGATGAGCAGAGAGATCTGGGAGTTCAGGTCCATTGTACCCTGAAGGTGGCTGCGCAGGTGGATAGAGTGGTCAAGAAGGCATATGGTATGCTTGCCTTCATCGGACGGGGTATTGAGTATAAGAGCTGGCAGGTCATGTTAAAATTGTACATGACTTTGGTTCGGCCGCATTTAGAATACTGTGTACAGTTCTGGTCGCCACATTACCAAAAGGATGTGGAAGCTTTGGAGAGGGTACAGAGAAGGTTTACGAGGATGTTGCCTGGTATGGAAGGTGCTAGCTATGAAGAGAGGTTGAGTAGGTTAGGATTGTTTTCATTAGAAAAAAGGAGATTGAGCGGGGACCTGATTGAGGTCTTCAAAATCATGAAGGGTATAGACAGGGTTGATAGAGATAAGCTTTTTCCCAGGGTGAGGGATTCAATAACGAGGGGTCATGCGTTCAAGGTGAGAGGAGAAAAGTTTAAGGGGGATACACGCGGAAAGTACTTTACACAGAGGGTGGTAGGTGCCTGGAACGCGTTGCCAGCAGAGGTAGTAGAGGCAGGCACGGTAGATTCATTTAAGGTGCGTCTGGACAGATGCATGAGTAGGTGGGGAGCAGAGGGATACAGATCCTTAGGAATTGGGCGATAGGTTTAGACAGTGGATTTGGATCGGCACAGGCTTGGAGGGCCGAAGGGCCTGTTCCTGGGCTGTAAGTTTTCTTTGTTCTTTCTTTGTTCTTTGTTTAGTTTTAAGCAGAAGGCATTGGGGTCTCGAAAGAGTTGGAAACTTTAGTGAATGTCTCCTGGCTGCTACACTCTCTGAATCTTCTCAATGTTGTTTTCCTAGAGGAATTTGCACATTCTCCCCATGTCTGCGTGGGTTTCCTCCGGGTACTCTGGTTTCCTCTCACAGTTCAAAGATGTGCAGTTTAGGTGGATTGGCCATGCTACATTGCCTGTAGTGTGTCCAGGGATGTATAGTTTAGGTGGGTTATAGGGGGATGGGTCTGGGTGGGATGCTCCACGGGTCGGTGTGGACTTGGGCCAAAAGGCCTGTTTCCACACTGTAGGGATTCTGGATGTGAGAATCTGTGTCTGAATTTGCCTTTTTGTCAAGGGGTGTGTTTATGGATGTTACTATATTGGAGTAGTCAATTAGTAATAGGTATTACATCTGTTATTTGGTTTAGTGCTCCAATAGTTAAATTATTCTAAATTCCTCTTCCATTTGTTTGTATTTTAACTATATTGTTTAAATAAACTGTGTTTTGCTTAATGTCAAGTAGTTTCACCAGTTGCAATGCATCTGGAACACAGCACTTCACATTTACCTTTAAAATAAGAAAAAGTTAAGGTCTTGAGGGAGTCTGATTCGGTCCATAACAAACTGGGGTCTCTTCTCAGGATCAAAATCTATAATTCCAAGTTGGGTTTAGTATTCTTGGTCTCAAAGGCAGTGAGTGCTAGGTATTGAATTTGGTTGGTTTAAATTGGGTGTGCTTTGTGTAGCAATGGCTCTTTTGGTCACTAAGAGTTTTCTAGGGATGGAAGAAAGATTTCAGAAGTTTTACAAAAAGTGATCAACGCAAAGCTTTCAGAATTGGCAAACAAGCTGAAGTTGGGGCTGCCGAATGCTACTAACCAATTGAGCCATAGAGACTCGTGCCACCAAGCCATTCAAGTTCCCCTAAAGCAGGGTGCCAACAGAGATCTGAAGAGGTGTAATACAGCTGCAGCTCTCACTGTTTTCAGAAGCTGTCACCAGTTTTGCCACTTTCATTGCTGAGTATGTCAGAGGCCTAAGGAGCGACCAAAAAACAGTAAAAAAAATTACAATTCCATGAGATACAGAAGCGTGCCAATCTTTGATGTTGAGAGATGAGAAGTGCTCCATTATGTAAAGTGAGGTTGGAGTGTCCAGTGAAAAGTGGATGCGTGGTGGTACTAGCACTGGAGAAACTCTCAACTCCAGGAATACAATTTGTCCTTGGTAATGATATAGCTGGATCACAGGTGGGAGTGTGGTCTACTATGGTTAAAAAGCCAGTGGAAAATCAGGCAACTGAGGTATTACTGGGTTTTTTCCCGACTGTGTGTTACCAAGGTCACAAAGCCGCAAGTTGAACCAGGAGAAGAAATCAAATAATAAAGATAAGGAAGTTGAATTACAATTATCAGAGACCATGTTTGATCAAATGGTTGAGGAAAAAAACAAGAACAGGTGGAAGACAAAGTGGATATTTTTAGTTCAGAGAAACTAACTGAATTACAACAAAAAGACGAAAAACTAAAGCAATTGTATCAAAAAGTGTACACTGAAGAAGAATCTGAATGTATCCCAGAATTTACTATCATAAAAATGACATCTTGATGGGAAAATGGAGACCATCACATATTCAGGCAGATGAGAAATGGCCAGAAGTTGTATTACCAGTGGGTTCTATAAAGGAGATGTTGTGGGTAGCACATGAATTACCAGTAGGAGGTCATTTGGGAGTACGGAAAACTCAAACCAAAATACCAAAACATTTTTACTGGCCTGGACTGCATATGGATGTAGTTAAATTTTGCCAGACATATCATACGTATCAGGTAACTGGAAAACCTCAGGCACCTTTAATACCCATTCCTGCTTTTCAGGAACCTTTTACAAGGGTCTTAATTGATTGCATAGGACCTCTATCTAAAACAGAGTATTTGTTGACAATAATGGACGTGTCCACTAGATTTCCAGAGGCCATTCCATTATGCAATATCACAGCTCAAAGGATCGTACAGGAGTTGCTCATTTTTTTCACTGCATAAGGACTACTCACAGAGATACAATCAGATTAAGGGTCACATTTTACATCAAAATTATTCAGGGAAGTTATGGATAGCTTAGGAATTTCAAACAATTCAAATCCACTGTGTATCATCAGAATTTCAGGGAGCATTAGAATGGTGGCATCAAACTTTAAAGACCATGTTGAAGGCTTATAGTCAAGACTTTCCAGAGGATTGAGAGAAAGGAGTTCCATTTGTACATTTTGCAATTAGGGATATGCCAAAAGAATCTACCAAATTCCGTCCATTTGAATTAATTTTTGGGCATGAGGTGAGAGGACAACTGAAATTAAGGAGAAATTGGCGGGACAGAATTCAGAGACAACATATTTGGACTATGTCAAATTTTATGGGATGATTAAATAGAGTGGGTAATGTTAGCTAGACAGCGTTTAAAAATAGCACAGCTATGACAAAACAGGAAACAAACAAGAAATCAAAATTCACAATTTTGCTAGTGGAGATAAAGTGTTAGTGTTACTTCTAGTGGTGGGTGAACCTCTAAAAGCAAGGTTTAGTGGACCTTATCAATTGAAAGGAAATTGACTGAGATGGATTATTTGAAAAGAAAGCCAGATAGAAAGAAAATCTCACATTATGCGTTTTGTGAATATGCTCAAAAGGTATTTTGATAGGGAAGGAAAGCAAAAGGAGAATGTGTTACTGGTTACAACACAGAATGAAGAGTCAAATTTTGAGGATCTTGAATTGGAAGAAGTTTTCAAAAATTGGGGTAACTTATTTGGTTACTTCCAGAGGAAAATCAAAATGACCTGAAAGAGTCCTTACAATCACATGAGGAGATATATGGGAATAAGCTGGGATGTACTAATCTAATTAGGTATGATGTAGATATGGGAATTACCATTCCAATTAAGCAACTTATAGACTTAACCTTGTAAAGTTGGCACAGGTTCAAAAAGATAACATGCTCAAAGACAACATAATTGAAATGAGTTGCAGTGACTGCTTCTCACAGACCAGGCATTCTAGTTTTTTTTTGTTTTTCGGTTTAATTTTAAGCAGAAGCCATTGGAGTCTCAAAAGAGATGAAAGCTTCAGTGAAAGTCTAATGGCTGCTAGACTCTCTGAATTGTCTTAATGTCTTTTCCTCCTGGATTGGAGAACTGCATGTGAGAACGTGTGTCTGAATTTGCCTTTTTGCCAAGGGGTGTGTTTATAGGATGTTATTATATTGGAACAATTAATTCATAAGAGGTACTGTATTCATTATTTAGTTAAGTTTTTCAATAGTTAAGTTATTCTAAATTCTTCTTTCTTTTATTTGTATTTTAACTACAGTGTTAAATAAATTGTGTTTTGCTTAACATTTGACCAGTCACATGCGTCAGGAACACATTTCACATTTACATTTAAAATAGGAAAAAAATTAGTGTCTGGGCTACTTTCTTAAAATATTTTAAGATATTCCGGTCTGGTGCATAACACATACTATCATCCATCCCTTTGTTTGCCTTCTCTCTCTCTCTCTCTGGGCTCCACGTCCTCCCATACCACCTCCCTCACCACCAGTTTGTCAGTTCTGATGACGGGCCATTGGACTTGAACCGTTAACTCAGATTTCTCCCCACAGATGCTGCCAGACCTCTTGAGCTTCTCCAGCATTTGTTTTGTTTCAGATTTCTAGCATTCAGTTGTTTTGTCTTTAGCTTCAACCGTTTTCCGTTTTAACCTGTAGTCTTATTTGTTGCTAATGCCCCATTACCTTTGTGAAGTTTTCTTTTGCTTTGAGCTTTTTTAGTTCTAAGTATTACTAGTCTGCTTTACGGCCTCAACATTTATTACTTTTATAAAAAAACTCCTCCCTCCCACCAGTTTGCTAGGCTAGTGGCAGTGTTCACTTTGACAAACTGCTTTGAGGTTCAAATAGAATAACTGTTCGTCAAGCAAATACAAGGAGAGTCAGTTATATGTTATCAGTCTAAGACTGCAAAGTCCCGTAGCTTTCCAGCTTCTCCAGCCAATACAAGATAGACCCCTAAATAGTCAGCAGGTACTATAGGAGCAGATGCATAGAGAAATTACAGATATCTGTAGGAATAATAGAGTAGTATTGATCGGAGAGTTTAATTTTCCCCTGTTTTGACTGGGCCACCCAGACTAAAAAGGCCCGTATGGGGTGGAATTTGTCAAATGTGTCCAAGAAAGTTTTCTAAATCAATACGTAGAGGACCCTACTCAGGAAGATGCAACACTGGATCTCCTCGTATGAAATGAGATCGGGCAAGTGACTGAAGTATCAGTTGGAGAGCACTTTGGCTCCAGTGACCATAACTCTCTCAGTTTTAACATACTTATGGAAAAAGATAGGAACGGTCCCCAGGTTAAGGTGCTAAACTGGAGCAGGGTCAATTTTGGGGCCATTACGCAGGATCTAACAGACGTTGATTGGGTGGGTCTGTTTGAAGGAAAAGGAACGACTGGCAAATAGGAGGCTTTTAAAAGTGTGATTTCAAGAGTCCAGGGACTGTCTGTTGGGATGAAGGGAAAAGTTGGCAGGATTAGGGATCCCTGGCTGATGAGGAATATTGAGGCCCTGGTCAGGAAAAAGAAGGTGGGTTTATGCTATCGGGCTCAAGTGAATCCCTAGATGACTATAAAAAGTGTAAGAGGGAAATCAGAAGAACAAAAAGAAGGTATGATATGGATCTGGCAGATAAGGTTAAAGATAATTCCAAAAGGTTCTATAGCTATATTAAGAGTAAAGGGGTGGCTAGGGAGAGAATAGGTCCCCTTAAAGACCAGAATGGCTATCTACTTGTGGAGCCACAGGAGATTGGGAGGGGGGGATTTTTAATGAATATTTCTCCTCGTGTTTACTGAAGAGAGAATTATAGATGCTAAGGAAATAAGGGAAACAAGTAAGGATTACCAGAGATGAAGTGTTTGCAGCCTTAAAGCACCTTAAGATGGATAAATCTCCTGGGCCTGATCAAACCCATCCTCAGATGTTGTGGCAGGCTGGGGAAGAAATTGCAGAGGCTGTTGCAGAGATTTTTGCTTCATCTTTAGCTGGAGTCCCTACAGTGTAGAAACAGGCTATTCAGCCCAACCAGTCCACACCAACCCTCCGAAGAACGTCCCACCACCCAGACCCGTTCCCCTATCCCTGCATTTCCCCATGTCTAACCCACCTAACCTAAACATCCCTGGACACTAAGGGCAATTTAGCATGGCCAATCCACCTACCTGCACATCTTTGGACTGTGGGAGGAAACTGGAGCACCCCAACAAAACCCATGCAGACACAGGGAGAATGTGCAAACTCCACACAGTCACCCAAGGGTGGAATGGTCCCTTGTGCTGTGAGGCAGCAGTGCTAACCACTGAGCCACTGTGCCACCCTATAGGGTAGGGCATTAGATGTTACCTATATGGACTTTAGTAGGGCCTTTCACAAGGTCCTGCACAACAGGCTCATCGTGAAAGCTAGGTTACATGGGGTCCAGGGAGAGCTAGCTAATTGGATTCAAAATTGGCTTGGAGGTAGGAAGCAGAGGGGTGACAGCTGAAGGTTGTTTCTTGGACTGGAGGCCTGTGACTAGTGGTGTGCCACAGGGGTCAGTGCTGGGACCTTTGTTATTTCTTATTCACATAAAATGATCTGGACGCGAATGTATAAGGCATGATTAGTAAGTTAGCAGATGATACAAATTAGGAGGTATTATCAATAGCAAAGGTGGTTATCTAAAATTACAGAGCGATCTCAATCAGATGGGGAAGTGGGCTGAGGACTGGCAAATGCAATTCAGTACAGACATGTGTGAGGAGTTGTACTTTGGAAATTCAAACCAAGATCGGACTTGTCAAGTAAATGGCAGGGTCCTGAGGAGTGTTGTGGAACAGAAGGATCTAGGAGTATAAGTACATAGTTCATTGAAAGAGGCATCACAGATGGTCAGGGTGGTGAAGAAAGCATTTAGCATGCTGGCCTTCATCAGTCAAAGCATTTAGTATAAGAGGTGGGACATAAAATTATGGTTGTATAAGTCATTGATGAGGCCACACTTGGAATATTGTGTACAGTTTTGGTCACCCCATTGTAGGGAAGACATGATTAAACTGGAAAGTGTGCAAAAATGATTTATGAGGAAGTTGCCAGGACTAGTAGGCCTGAGTTATTCAGAGAGGTTGGCCAGAATATGACTTTACTCTTTGGAACATAGGAGAATGAGGGGTGACCTTCTTGAGGTATATAAAATCATGAGGGACATAGATAGGATGAATGCATATATACTTTTTCCCCAGGGATGGGGAATTGAAAACTAGAGGGTGTAGGTTTAAAGTGAGAGGGCAAAGATTTAAGAAGGACTTGAGGGGCAACTTCTTCACACAGAGAGTGGTATGAATGTGGTATGGGCTGCCAGAGAAAGTGGTTGAGGCAGGTGTAATAGCAACATTTAACAAGCATTTGGATGGGAAGGGTTTTAAAGGATATGGACCAAATGCAGAGGCAATTGGAACTAGCTAAGTGGATACCATAGTCAGCATGGAGCAGTTTGGGCTAAAGGGCCTGTTTCCCTGCCATATTACTCTATGACTCTGTGTCATTTACTAAACATATCGCAAACCAACCCAAACACTGATGTTAATACAAAGCCTTGAACCTAGGTCTCCTGGCCTCCTGGGGGTCTATGATTGCATTCCTTCTATTGCACATTATGCACAGTCTCCCATCCAAGTACTCATTAGACCCAAGCCTGCTTAGTTTTCAAGATCAGACTAGATCAGGTGTTTTCAGGCCAGTATAGCTGTAGGCAGGTCACTGCTCATCATATATTCCCATAAATCTACAGTTCTTCAGCTTTGTCCCATTTGTTTTTACTGAAACCGATTCAACCCTCTTACGGCAGTGATGTATTATTTGCTTATTTAGATTGCACCATAGTAGTGCTTGCTAGTTTATTTTTCAAAGACATATTTTGTAAATGTAGCAATGTGTAAACAAACACTAAAGCAAAATATCATTTTCATGTTAGAGTTTCGGCAGCTGGAGGGAGGAAGAGTTGAACTTAATCACATGACAGCCACATCCTGGTGGGTCCTATGGAGTGGTGGTCTGCTTTGGTGGCCTGGTGGGTTCAGCCTGGGATTCCAACAGCCCAGATCGACAATGTGTTTGGTGATGAGGTGGGCTTGGACCGGGATTCCAAGGGTCCAGGATTGCTTGAGGCGGCTTCTGCGGAGTCTTGCGGCCTAGGATTTTAATGGTCCAGTGTCGTGGTCTGCTTCAGCAGCAGAGGTAGGTCCTTGAGGCAGGTTCTTCGGCAGCATGGTGGTCCAGCCTGGAATTCAAATGGCCTGGTTCCTGTCTTTTTATTAACTTGGGAACCCGTGAGCCATGAAGTGAACAAAAATGGACTTGGTCTTAATTTTTTCAGTTGGATTTCTGTTATTAATACAAGGCACCAGCACGTGGCAACTTAAAAACTTTTCACTGTATTTTTTTGTAAATTACCAGTCTGTTCTATGACTCGTCAGAATTTCAGACGATATTTTGCTTTTACGCAAATAAAATTCCCACCTACTTAGTTCTTAAACAGAAACTATATGCAGTTTACACAAATTTACAGCACGTGTAGTGCTTAAGGCTCGAGTTGTCCAACATATCTGATTACTCTGGTCAAATGTGCAACACCTGCTGCAATATTAACAATCCCCTCATAGTCTAACAAAACAAAAGCCAGTGGTTTATTGATTAATTTAAATTTTACCTAACCAGCATAACTAAATATGCCATTCAGAACACCAACTTAAATGACCAGCTGTTCAGCCTCTTGTGCTCTTCCCGCAGGTATTTAGCCTGTCCTTGCTGGAGAAGGATAAAAAAATAGAACAGCCTGAAACCTCCTTCTTCAAAGTACTGATTCACTTGACAAAACTCATGGTTGGTGGCTGTGCCTCAGAGCTCTTCTCTTACTAATTCAGTTATTAGAACTGTATGGGAAGTGATACAGATCATGACAGACTGCCATCAGAAGTCCAGGTACACCACCTCTCCCTCCCAATTGTGAAGAGAAAACTATACTGGGGATGGAGTCCTTGGAAATAGAGTGAGGAGATGGAATTGTTCGAAGGATGGTACCATCATGTAGACTCCAGATTCGAGTGTAGCAATCTTGTCCAACTGAAAAATTAATAGTGATTTATTTCATTATTTCTATCAGATAGATGTTAAGAAATTACCTCAAGCTACTTGTGTAATGATAAATTGAGAGCAGCAAAAGTGCTAATTAACTTTGCCAGAATAGTTCTTTAGTTCCTACTTTTACATCAAATCAGGCTGTGATCCTGTTGACATTTAAAATTGAGAGCTGGGAAACCTGGTGAGATTGAGAGACAAATGTCTCTTGAAATTACAATAGGAAAATGCTGCGACTTTTCAGAACAGGAGGATATGGCAAATGAATGCATGACTAAAGAATTGGTGCAAGGGCAGGGACTTAGATTCCTGGATCACTGGATCAGAAGCAGGTTGCACCTGAACTGGAGGGATCCAATATGCTGGTGGGCAGATTTGCTAGTGCTGCAAGGGAGGATTTAAACTAGATTGGCAGGGGGTTGGGATCCTCAACAACAGAGAGGCAAGTGCAAGGCTGGAAGGAGATACAATAATCAGAAATAACAAATAGAAGAGACAGGTCAGGCTGGAACAGGACAGGGAGCGAGGAATGCCTGTGGATTAAATTGCATCTATTTCAATGTAAGAGTGCTGACAGGTAAGGCCGATGAACTCAGGGTGTGGATAGGTACGTGGGGCTGGAATATTACAGCCATTACAGAAACATGGCTAAAGGAGGGCAGGACTGGCAGCTTAATGAGCCAGGGTACAGGTGCTTTAGGCGGGACAGAGGTGGAGGAAAGATGGCAGGAGGAGTTGCATTATTGATAAAGGGGAGTATCACAGCTATAGTCAGATGAAATTACTGAGGGATTATCCAGTGAGGCTTTGTGGGTGGAGCTAAGAAATAAGAAGAGGATGGTGATGTTCGTGGGGTTGTACTATAGGCCCCCAAATAATCAACAGGAATTAGAGGAATTAATATGCAGGGAGATTGCGGAGACCTGCAAGAGAAATAGGGTTGCCTTAGTAGGGGATTTTAATTTTCCTGATATAGATCGGGACTGCCACAGTGTTAAGGGCTCGGATGGGGTGGAATTTGTTAAATTTGTTCAGGAAAGTTTCCTCAAGCAGTATATAGAGGTTCCTACTCAGGAAGGGGCAAAACTCAACCTAATCTTGGAAAATAGGGCAGGACAGGTGACAATGGGGGATCACTTTGGGACCAGTACCATAGGTCTATTAATTTTAAAATAGTTATGGAGAAGGACAGAACTGTCCACAGGTTCAAGCTCTAAACTGGGGCAAGGTGAATGTTGATGGAATCAGACAGGAGCTTGCAGGGGTAGATTAGAGTAGTTTGTTTGCAGGCAAAGGAACCTCTGGCAAGTCGACAGCCTTTAGAAGTGTGGTAGCTAGAGTTCAAGGTCTGTATGTTCCTGTGAGGGTGAAGGGCAAGGTTGGCAGCAGTGGAGGACCCCGGATGACAAGGGATATTGAGGCTTTGACTGGAAACAAAGGAGGAGGCATGGAACAGGGACAGGCAGCTGGGATCAAGGGAATTCCTGGAGGCACATAGGGGATACAGGAGTTCACTGAAGGAGGAAATCAGGAACGCGAAAAGGGGGCATGAGATAGCTTTGGCTGAGAAGATTAGGGTGAAACCAAAGAGATTCTCTAAGGAAAAAGAACAACTAGAGACAGAATAAGACCCCTCAAGGACCAAAGTGGACATGTATGTGTGGAACCACAGGAGATGGGCAAGGTCCTCAAATGAATATTTTTCCTCTGTGTTTACCATGGAGAAAGACAAGATGACTTAGCGAAGTTAGAGGCGATATCTTGAGGACAGTCCATATCACAGCAGAGGAAGTGTTGGAAGTATTAGAGTGTATGAAGGTGGATAAATCTCCTGGTCCCGATCAGATATATCCAAGAACCCTGCAAGAGGCTAGGGAAGAAACTGCGGGGGGCCCTGGCTGATATATTAGCATCATCGTTAGCCATGAATGAGGTCCTGGAAGACCAAAGGGTAGTGAATATTGTGCCCTTACACAAGAAGGGCTATAAAGAAAACCTGGGAATTATGGACCAGCAAGCTTAACATCTGTAGTAGGTAAGTTATGTTAGAGTTCTTTGTAGAAGTGACCAGGAAGTGCGACGAGGGAAGGGTGGTAGACGTTGTCTATATGGATTTCAAAGGCCTTTGATAATATACCACAGGGTGCACTGCTCTGGAAGGTTAGATTGCATGAAATCCAGGGAGAGTTGGCAAATTGGATACACAATTGGCTTGATGGTGAGAAGCAGAGAGTAATAGTGGAAGGATATTAGTTGGACTGGAGGCCCATCACTAGTGGTGTTCCTCAGGGGTCGGTGCTGGGTCCATTGCTGTTTGTTATCTACATCAATGATATGGATGACAATATACAAGGCATGATTATTAGATTTGCGGATGACACTAAAATAGGCAGTATTGTGGACAGTGAGGAAGGTTATCAGAAATTGCAGCAGAATTGTGATCAGCTGGGGAAGTGGGCCGAGAAATGGCAAATGGAGTTTAACACAGATGTTGCATTTTGGAAAGTCAAATCAAGGGAGGAGTTTCATGGTGAATAGTAGGGCCTTAAAGAGTGTAGTGGAACAGAAAGGCCTTGGAACTCAGGTGCGCGGTTTCCTTAAGGTGGAGTCATAGGTAGACAGGGCAGTGAAGGCGGCTTTTGGCACACTGGCCTTCATCAGTCAGTGCATGGAGTACAGAAGTTGCGAAGTTATGTTGCATTTGTACAGGATGTTGATGAGGCAGCACTTGGAGTGTTGTGTTCAGTTTTTGTTTCACCTTGCTGTAGGAAAGATGTTACTAAACCGAAAACAGTGCAGAAGAAATTTACAAGGATGTTTCCAGGACTCAAGGGACTGAGTTGTAGGGAGAGATTGGACAAGCTAGAACATTTTTCTTCAGAGAGTAGGAGATTACGGGGGGGACCTTATAAAGAGGCATGGATAGGGTGAATGCAATCAGTGTTTTACCCAGGGTTGTGGAATCGAGGACTTGAGGGAATCAGTTTAAAGTAAGAGGGGAAAGAGTACACTGGAATCTGAGGGGCAACTTTTGTTTTAAAACAGAGTACATGGAATGAGCTGCCAGCAGAAGTGGTTGAGGCGGGTACATTAACACCAATTAAAAGGCATTTGGACAAATACGTGGATAGGAAAGGTTTAGAGGATATGGGCGAACTGCGGGGAAATGGGGTTAGCGTGGATGGACATTTTGGTCAGTGTGGACCAGTTTGGGCCAAAGGGCCTGTCTCTGTGCTGTAGGACTCTATGATCTCTGACAGCTTCTATGGAAAGAAACAGTTCAACTTTTAGATCAGTGATATTTTGGAAAAGTCATCAACCTGAAACGTTAAGTATGTTTCTTTTTCCTCAGATGCTGCAAAACCTGAAAATTTCCAACATTTTCTATTTTTATTTGAAATTTCTAATTTCCATGGCTCTGGATGATATCTGTTGTTCAAAATATCTCATTCGCAGAAGTTGTGAAGTGGAAGTGGGAAGCAGCTCATTATGTGTTTCTGATCCCGGCTGATGTTATTCTGGACAAGTCAGATCCCAGCCAGGAACCTAGCTTGATAGATTTGTGTCTTTATTTGTTTTGATTTTAATATCGTGATCTCATGCCGAAATATAAGAACAGTTTTGCTTTAATAATAAATTGGATGTCGATTACAAAAGGAACTTACATTAAATAGAATAACACAACCCCAAAGATTTTAAATAATTGCATTAGTCCCAAAACACTCCTTTTTAAATTGAAAAGAAACTGAACTGTTTTTGTACATCGATAATCGTATCGGCGCCGCCTCGTGCTCCCATGAGGAGCTCGAACAGTTCATCCACTTCACTAATACCTTCCACCCCAACCTTAACTTCACCTGGACCATCTCCGATACCTCTCTCCTTCCTGGATCTCTGTTTCCATCTCTGGCAACCACCTAGAAACCACTATCCATTTCAAGCCTACCAACTCCCACAGCTACCTAGAATACACCTCCTCTCACCCACCTTCCTACAAAAATGCTATCCTCTATTCCCAATTCCTTCGCCTCCGCCGCATCTGCTCCTGAGATGAGGCATTCCACTCCCGGACATCCCAGATGTGCTCGTTTTTCAAGGACCGCAACTTCCCCTCCACAGTGGTCAAAAATGCCCTCGACTGTGTCTCTTGCATTTCCCGCAACTCATCCCTCACACCCCCTCCCCGCAATAACAACCAAAATAGAATCCCCCTCATCCTCACGTACCACCCCACCAACCTCCAGAATCAATTCATCATCCTCCGGCACTTCCGCCATCTACAATCTGACCCCACTACCAAAAATATTTTTCCCTCCCCACCCTTATCTGCCTTCCGGAGGGACCACTCTCTCAGTGACTCCCTTGTCCGCTCTACACTCCCCACCAGCCCGACCACCTCCGGCACTTTTCCCTGCAACTGCAGGAAGTGCTACATCTGGCCCTACGCCTCCCCCCTCACCCCCATCCTAGGCCCCAAGAAGACCTTCCACATCAAGCAGATGTTCACCTACACATCGGCTAACGTGGTATATTGTACCCACTGTTCCCGATAATGACGTCCTCTACACCTGGGAAACCAAGCCTTGTAGACCGCTTTGTGGAACACCTACGCTCGGTTTGCGACAAACGACTGTACCTCCCAGTCGCGAACCATTTCAATTCCCCCTCCCACTCCTTAGACGACATGTCCATCCTGGACCTCCTCCAGTGCCACAACGATGCCACCCGAAGGGTGCAGGAACAGCATCTCATATTTCGCTTGGGAACCCTGTGGCCCACTGTGGACTTCACAGGCTTCAAAATCTCCCCTCCCTCAACCGCATTCCAACACCAGCCCAGCTCGTCCCCACCTCCCTAATCTGGCCGTCCTTCCTCCCACCTATCCACTCCTCCCACCTCAAGCCCCACCCCCACCTCTTACCTACCAGCCTCATCCTGCCTCCTTGACCTGCCCGTCCTCCCTGGACTGACCTATCCCCACCCTAACTCCCCACCTACGCTCACCTTTACTGGCCCCATCCCCGCCTCTTTGACCTGTCTGTCTCCTCTCCACCTATCTGCTCCTTTATCCATCTTCCATCCACCTCCCCCTCCCTCTATTTATTTCAGAATCCCCTTCCCCTCCCCCATTTCTGAAGAAGGGTCCAGACCCAAAATGTCAGCTTTCCTGCTCTTGTGATGCATGGATGCTCCCATGAATGTGCATGGAGACATAACTCATCTATATTTCTAGTAATTGATGCAAATTTGTGATGCAATCTCAACTTTTACATCATGAAGAATCAAAGCTTGAAACACAGTAATTGCCCAAATTTCCAGTCCAGCCCCAAAAATCAATTCACTCCCTATAAAAATGACCATTTCTCAACATTTTTGTGCAATCACCAAGACCACCAACTTCCATTCAGCCCCTTACAAAAGCATCATTTTGTTTAAAAAACAGCCAGTCACATCTTGTTTCTGACTGGTCTCCCACATTCTATCATCTGTCAACTTGAAGTCATTCAAAACACTGCTGCTCAGGTCCTAACTTGACCACTCACCTCTGTGTTTGCTGACTTACATGGACTCTCAGTTAAGAGATGTCTTCATTTGAAAATTCTCATCCTTGCTTTCAAATCCTTCTTTGATCTTGCCCCTCCCTATCTGTTCAAGTTTCATAGTTCTATGCTCCTCCAATTCTAGACTTCAGTGCATTCTCAGTTTTTATCCCTTCACCACTGGTTGCCATGCCTTCTATTAGTTGGGCCCCTTGTTACTCCTCTTTATCTCACTTGCTTCCTTTAAAACAGTCCTTCAAATCTTTCACTTTGACCAAGCTTTTCATCATCAACATTAATATCTCCTTATCTCAGTTGGTGCCAAACTTTATTTACTGCTGTCCATTAGTCTCTAAAACAAAAATAAAAATGTTTTGTGTACTGCTTCTGTGCCAACCTTGTTTTACCACTGCCACAAACTAATTTTCTAATTCTTTCAACACAGCAATATGGATAGTGTCTTATCCTTTCGTCCATTTCTCATTTGTATTTAAAATTCACACACAGGTTATTTCAGGAACCTATGAATATTTAGCTACCTGTAAAATTTAGACATAGAACTTTGGGACCTAACAGAGGAAGCTTTAGTTTGCAGAGCACACTCCATATGTGTAGACTTTCCAGCATTCAGCTGAACCTTGAAAAAGCTCTCCAATATCACAGGGAAAAAAAAAAAGCAAAAGGCAGCACTTACCAGCTAAAAGAATACCCTCTTCTTCATGAGGATGGATTGGGAGATAAGCACACTCATTATGATGACCCTCATACTGTTTAACACATCTTGTAGTCCTCAGGTCCCACAGTTTAATCTGGAAAAAAAAAATACATCAAATTCATTGCTTGTGCTAGCCATTTATATAGTGAAACACATAACCATTTTAGGGCTCGGTCAAATACATTCCAACATCAGGATTTTGAGACCTTGGGCGGCATAGTGGCTCAGTGGTTAGCACTGCTGCCTCACAGCGCCAGGGACCCGGGTTCAATCCCATCCTCGGGCAACTGTCTGTGTGGAGTTTGCTCCGGTTTCCTCACACAGTCCAAAGATATGCATGCTAGGTGGATTGGCCATGCTAAATTGCCCATAGTGTTCAGGGATGTGTAGATTAGGTGGGTTATAGGGGGGTGAGTCTGGCTGGGATGCTTTGAGGTTTGGTGAGGACTGGTTGGGCCGAAGGGCCTGTTTCCACACTGTAGGGATTCTATTCTGTGTATTTATAGACAATAGACAATAGGTGCAGGAGTAGGCCATTCAGCCCTTCGAGCCAGCACCACCATTCATTATGATCATGGCTGATCATCCACAATCAGTATCCTGTTCCTGCCTTATCCCCATAACCCTTGATTCCATTATCTATAAGAGCTCTATCCATCTCTTTCTTGAAAGTATCCAGAGACTTGACCTCCACTGCCTTCTGGGGCAGAGCATTCCACATATCCACCACTCTCTGGGTGAAGAAGTTTTTCCTCAACTCTGTTCTCAATGGCCTACCCCTTATTTTTAAACTGTGTCCTCTGGTTCTGGACTCACCCATCAGTGGAAACATGCTCCCTGCCTCCAGAGTGTCCAATCCCTTAATAATTTTATACGTCTCAATCAGATCCCCTCTCATCCTTCTAAACTCAAGTGTATACAAGCCCAGTCGCTCCAATCTTTCAACATATGATAGTCCCGCCATTCCGGGAATTAACCTCGTGAACCTACGCTGCACTCCCTCAATAGTAAGAATGCCCTTCCTCAAATTTGGAGACCAAAACTGCACACAATACTCCAGGTGCGGTCTCATCAGGGCCCTGTACAGCTGCAGAAGGACCTCTTTGCTCCTGTACTCAATTCCTCTTGTTACGAAGGCCAGCATGCCATTAGCTTTCTTCACTGCCTGCTGTACCTGCATGCTTGCTTTCATTGACTGATGTACAAGAACACCTAGATCTCGTTGTACTTCCCCTTTACCTAACTTGACTCCACTTAGATAGTAATCTGCCTTCCTGTTCTCGCCACCAAAGTGGATAACCTCACATTTGTCCACATTAAACTGCATCTGCCATGCATCCGTCCACTCACCTAGCCTGTCCAAGTCACCCTCATAACATCCTCCTCACATTTCACACTGCCACCCAGCTTTGTGTCATCAGCAAATTTGTTAATATTACTTTTAATGCCTTCATCTATATCATTAATGTATATTGTAAACAGCTGCGGTCCCAGCACCGAACCTTGCGGTACCCCACTGGTCACTGCCTGCCATTCCAAAAGGGACTCGTTTATCACTACTCTTTGCTTCCTGTCAGCCAGCCAATTTTCAATCCAAGCCAGTATTTTGCCCCCAATACCATGTGCCCTAATTTTGCTCACTAATCTCCTATGTGGGACTTTATCAAAGGCTTTCTGAAAGTCCAGGTACACTACATCCACTGGCTCTCCCTTGTCCATCTTCATAGTTGCATCCTCAAAAAAATTCCAGATTAGTCAAGCACGATTTCCCCTTCGTAAATCCATGCTGACTCTGACCTATCCTGTTACTGCTATCCAAATGAGTCGTAATTTCATCTTTTATAATTGACTCCAGCATCTTTCCCAGCACTGACGTCAGGCTAACCAGTCTATAGTTCCCTGTTTTCTCTCCCTCCTTTTTTGAAAAGTGGGACAACATTAGCCACCCTCCAATCCACAGGAACTGATCCTGAATCTATAGAACATTGGAAAATGATTACCAATGCGTCCACGATTTCTAGAGCCACCTCCTTAAGTACCCTGGGATGCAGACCATCAGGTCCCGGGGACTTATCAGCCTTCAGACCTAACAGTCTGTTCAACACCATTTCCTGCCTAATATAACTTCCCTTCAGTTCATCCATTACATCTGGTAGATTGTTTGTGTCTTCCTTAGTGAAGACAGATCCAAAGTACCTATTCAACTCTTCTGCCATTTCCTTGTTCCCCATAATAAATTCACCCGTTTCTGTCTTCAAGGGCCCAATTTTAGTCTTAACCATTTTATTTCTTTTCACATACCTAAAAAAGCTTTTACTATCCTCCTTTATATTTTTAGCTAGTTTGCCTTCGTACCTCATTTTTTCTCCGCGTATTGCCTTTTTAGTTATCTTCTGTTGCTCTTTAAAAGTTTCCCAGTCCTCTGGCTTCCCGCTCATCTTTGCTATGTTATACTTCTTCTCTTTTATCTTTATACAGTCCTTAACTTCCCTCGACAGCCACGGCCGCCCCTACCTCCCCTTAGGATCTTTCTTCCTTGAAACACCAGCACATTATGCAAGTTGCAAGGAATTCAGTTGAAAGAATTATTGCAGAGCAGATTATTGCAGAAAATAGGAGCAAAAAATACAGATGACTTTGCGTGTACTGTGATTGACTGTGTGAGAGAGCTGTTTTCTGAACAGATGACTTATCGCATATTCTGTTGGATAACACTGACCATGGTTTCAAAGCTTGTATTTTTTTGGAGTCAGCACCTAACTGAAGGGGAAATTAAACTGTTTGAAACCAAGACGACAGAGCCATCTGAGCTTACCCTGTGGTGCAGTTACAGGTATTTAGAAGAAACTGAAGGAAGAATCCAGGTGACTGTAATTGCCAATGCTACAGTTGTTTATGTTAAATCAAGTAACTGATTGACAATAGCCAACCATACAGTACACCGTTATCACTGATAATTCAGATAAAAGTGGATCCATACCACCACAATCTCAGTAAGCAAAGTGGAGCTAATTCTGGAGAACTGTATTAATATTTTATTCAAGATTGCACCCATGGAACTTAAGTTATGAAAATGGCAGTTAAGTGTTTGTAGAAAAGGAATAGGATATCTACCCAAGGAAGATCAGACTGTGAAGAACACAACAGTTAATTTAGTGTGATATCTACTCGGCAGACTGCCGCGTCAATCCATGAGATTTGTTCTTGTAGCTGCAATCTGACATAGAATTTGTCATATATGTTGACTATGATTTGTCCGTACTTTCATGTTTATTTTCATTGCAATTTGATTGTTAAAATTTAAGGAATAAAATTTGTCCACTGGCTTCTCCTTGTGATTGTTTGGCAACTGGTTGAGCCCTAAAAGGACATTGCTGTGAGCACAAGGTCAGGAAACCAGCAACAGAAAAACATATTTGGTCTTATTTTCCCTAATCTACCCGTTACGGGTTTATCTGTGATAGTGTCGATAGGAGTGACCACCTTGCATCCTTTTGGAGACAAAATCCCATCTGCACATTGAGGATACCATCCATTGTGTTGCATGACGCTACCACTGTGGTAAATGGTGTAGAGTCATAAAGAAACAGGCCCTTCAGCCCCACATGCTTATGCTGACCAACAAACACCATAGTACTAATCCCATTTACCTGCACTTGGTCATAGCTTATCATGTCCTATCATTTTAAGTGCTTGTCCAGTTGTTTCTTAAATGTTGAGAGAGTATCTGCCTCCACCACCCTCTCAGGCAGTGCATTCCATATTTCCTGATGAATCTCCTCTGTAACCTTTCCACTGCAATCACATCCTTCCAATAGTGTGGCATCCAGAACTGCACACAGCATTCCATGTGTAGCCCAAACAATGCACTATAAACTTGCAACAAGACTTCCTTACTCCTGTATTCTATGCCCTGGAAAATGAAGACAGGACTTTTTTCCACAACCGTCTACTTGTGCTGATACCTTCAGGAATTTGTGAACTTGTATACCCAATTGCTTTTTGTATAACCTATGGACCTACTATTCATCATGTACAGACCTTCCAAAATGCATCACCTCACACTAATCAGGACTAGATTCCATCCGTCAATGCTCTGTCCAGTTTATCAGCTGATCAATATCAGAACTGTAGCACAAGACCATTCTCCTCATTATCAACATCACCAATTTTCATATCATCTGCAAACTTACTTCAACATTCACATCCAAGTTGTTAATGCACATAACAAACAGTATAGGTCCCAGCACCAATCCCCTTTTATCTCTTATTTGTGAGCCAATTTTGGATCCAGTTTGTTAACTGGTCTTGAATCCCATGGTTGATGTTTTGGACCAGCCTTCCATCTAGGACCTTGTCAAAGACCTTACTGAAGTTCATGTAAACTACATCAGTTGCACTAACTTCATCGATATATTTAGCGATATTTTTAAAAAAACTCAATGAAATCAGTCAGACAGGATCTCTCTTGATCAAATCTGTGCTGACTATCCTTGATCAACCTTTGCCTTTCCAAATGTTGATTTGTTGGTAATGGTTGAGTGAGGTTATGTCGAGCCATGGTCTTGCAGATTACAAGTCTGTTGCTGTTGATGGTCCACAGCACCTCGTGGATGCCCAGTCTTGAGTTGCTAGCCCTTAGAACTTTTTCTAATAATTTCCCTATTTCTGACATCAGACTAATTGGTGTGTAATTATCTGGCCTATCCCTGCTGTCCTTCTTGAAGGAAAGAACCACATTAGCTATCCTCCAATCATCTGGTACTTCACCTGTGGCCAGTGAAGTGGGAGATCTAAGTTTGCTAATGACCCCACCATAGTGAGTTGGACTTTAAACAACAAGGAAAAAGATAGAATGCATAGTGGTAAGGTGTAAAGATAACAATCTCAGCCTCAGTGTCATAAAAACTGGTCACTGATTTCAGGAAGTGGAATGGAGGACATGCCCCTGTTTGATTCAATGGTACTAAGGAG
Organism: Ginglymostoma cirratum; assembly: GCA_024137785.1. Taxonomy (NCBI): domain Eukaryota; kingdom Metazoa; phylum Chordata; class Chondrichthyes; order Orectolobiformes; family Ginglymostomatidae; genus Ginglymostoma; species Ginglymostoma cirratum. The sequence continues at coordinate 354,537 of JAHRHZ010000133.1, forward strand.
ATGGTAGAAAGCTTCAAGTTCCTAGGAGAAAATATCACCGGAAATCTGTCCTGGTCTGTCCATGTCGACATTGTGGTCAAGAACCCACCTACATCCTCAGAAAACTAAGGAAATTCATCATGTCCACAATGACTCTTACCAATTTTTATAGATGCAGCATAAGAAAGCATCCTATTTGGATGCATCACAGCTTCGTCCGGCAACTGCTCTGCCCAACATCACAAGTAATTACAGACGGTTGTGAATGTAGTCCAGTCCATCACACAAACCCACCTTCCTTCCCGTTGATTCTGTCTATACTTCCTGATGCCTTGGGAAAGCAGTGAATACAGAATCAAAAGACCCCTCCCACCCCCATTATACTATCGCCACTCTCTTTCATCAGGCAGAAGATATAAAAGTTTGAAAACACTTAGCAACAGACTCAACAACTGCTTCTTCCCCACTGTTATCATACTTTTGAATGGACTGTCATATTAAAATTGATCTTTCTCTGCACCTACTCAGTTTCTGTAACACTATATTCTGCATTCTGCTCACCCTGATGGACTTACGTAAGGTACGATTTGCCTAGATAGCATCAAAAACAACACTTTTCACTGTATCTCGGTACTTGTGACAATAAATCAAATCAAATCAAATCAATTCAAATCAAGATCTAGCAACTCGAGACTGGCCATCCATGAGGTGCTGTGGGCCATCAAGAACAACAGACTTGGAATCTGCAACATCATGGCTCGACATAACCTCACTCAACCATTACCAACAAATTGGGGGATCAAGCTCGTTCAACGAAGAGTGCAAGAAGGCATGCCAGGAGCAACCCGAGATATATTTAAATTTGAGATCTCATCCTGGTGAAGCTACAAAACAGGCATATTAATGTCCGCTAGAGTAGGAACTCTGCTGTCCTTAACTGGACTTCAGACGCAAAGCAGTTTAGCTCACTCTTAAATCGCCTCTGAAATAGTCCAAGGCCCTCACTTCAAAGGCAGTTAGGAATGTGTAAAAGACGCTTACCTTGCCAGTGACACTCATCCTGTGAAATAAAGCAAAAAAATACCAAACAGGGGGAGCAGCAACTAATAGACAGAGTTAAGTTATTCTACAACTAGCGGATCAGATTAAAGCTCTGCACTCCTGCAGCACCTAGTTGTGAATGATGGCAGACAATTAAACAATTCACTGGAGGAGAAGGCTCTACAAATACCTCCATCCTCAATGATGGAAGAGCTCCATACGTCAGTGCAGAAGATAAGGTTGAAGTTTTTGCAGTAATCTTTAGTTAGAAGTAATGAGTGGATGATCTACTTTGGCCTCCTGCAGAGGTCTCCAGCTTCATAGATGCCAATCTTCAGCCAAATCAATTCATTCCATGTGATATTAACAAATTGCTGAACACACTGGGTACAATAAAGACTATGGGGACTGACAACATTCTGGAAATAGTATTGAAGACTTGTGCACCAAAACTTGCTACATCCCTATCCAAGCTCTTCCAGTATGGTTACAACACTGGCATCTATACAATGATGTGGAAAATTGTCCAGGTATGTCTTGTACACGTAAAGCAGGAAAGTCCAACCCAGCCAATTACCGCCACATCAGTCTACTCTCAATCATCAGTAAAGTGATCCGACACCAGGTTATAGTCCAACAGGTTTATTTGAAAACACTAACTTTCAAAACATTGCTCCTTCATCAGGTATAGTGAGAGAGGCATCAAGACACAGAATTTATAAGTAAAAGTTCAAAGGATCATACAACTGATGCGAATGTTCGAAAAGCACACAATTTGTAGACACAGCCAGTCAACAGGGTGCTTTAAAAATTCGTGCTTTGGAAATAAAACCAGTCTGACTCCAGGTTAAAACAGACAGACAGATTCTAATCAAGGGCTCACATCTAAAATGTATTGGCTGACCTGAGATGTCACTTCTTGTATATGCTGAAAAGACCTTTTGTCGTCTTGGAGCAGTGACTTGAAAGAAATTCTGGGATTTGCATTTTAAACCAATCAAAACCTGCATCTCCTTTCTAACGAACCAAAAAGATTTAGCAGGAGGGAGTCAGCCAGCCATTGTAGATTTATTCAATACATTTGCATTAGTAGTATGATCCTTTGAACTTCTACTTATAAATTCTGTGTCTTGGTGCCTCTCTCACTACACTGATGAAGGAGCAACGCTATGAAAGCTAGTGTTTTCAAATAAACCTGTTGGACTGTAACCTGGTGTCAGGTGATTTTTGAGCTTGTGCAACTGAGTCCAACACTGACACCTCCATATCTTCAGAAGGGTCTAGGCCCGAAACGTCAGCTTTCCTGCTCCTTTGACGCCGCTTGGCCTACTGTGTTCATCCAGCTCTGCACCTTGTTATCTGTTTGATGTGGAAGGTTTTCCTGGGGCCTGGGATGGGGGTGAGGGGGGAGAGGACGTCATTATCGGGAACAGTGGGTACAATATACCACGTTAGCCGATGTGTAGGTGAACATCTGCTTGATGTGGAAGGTCTTCTTGGGGCCTGGGATGGGGGTGAGGGGGGAGGCGTAGGGCCAGATGTAGCACTTCGTGCAATTGCAGGGAAAAGTGCCGGGGCTGGTGGGGCATCTGGAGCGGACAAGGGAGTCACGGAGAGAGTGGTCCCTCCGGAAGGCAGATAAGGGTGGGAAGGGAAAAATTTCTTTGGAAGTGGGGTCAGATTGCAGATGGCTGAAGTGCCAGAGGATGATGCGTTGGATCCGGAGGTTGGTGGGGTGGTACATGAGGACGAGGGGGATTCTGTTTTGGTTGTTATTGCGGGGAAGGGGTGTGAGGGATGAGTTGCGGGAAATGCGAGAGACACGGTCGAGGGCATTTTCGACCACTGTGGAAGGGAAGTTGCAGTCCTTGAAAAACGAGGACATCTGGGATGTCCAGGAGTGGAATGCCTCATCTCGGGAGCAGATGCGGCAGAGGAAAAGGAATTGGGAATAGGGAATGGAGTTTTTGCAGGAAGGTGGGTGAGAGGAGGTGTATTCCAGGTAGCTGTGGGAGTCGGTAGGCTTGAAATGGATATCGGTTTCCAGGTGGTTGCCAGAGATGGAAACAGAGAGATCCAGGAAGGAGAGAGAGAGGTATCGGAGATGGTCCAAGGTGAACTTAAGGTTGGGGTGGAAGGTGTTAGTGAAGTGATGAACTGTTCGAGCTCCTCGTGGAAGTATGAGGCGGCGCAAATACAGCCATACAGTAAACACCTCATCTTTAGCATGGACATCCAGTCCCTATACACTTGCATTCCCCATGCAGAAGGCCTAAAGGCCCTCCGCTTCTTCCTGTCCCGCAGGCCCGACCAGTCACCCTCCACTGACACCCTTATCCGCTTAGCTGAACTTGTCCTCACCCTTAACAACTTCGCCTTCAATTCCTTCCACTTCCTACAGACAAAGGGGGTGGCCATGGGTACCTGCATGGGCCCAAGCTATGCCTGCCTCTTTGTACGATACATGGAACAATCTCTCTTCCGAAGCTACACTGGCCCTATCCCCCACCTCTTCCTCCGCTACATCGATGACTGTATTTTCCCATGAGGAGCTTGAACAGTTCATCCACTTCACTAACACCTTCCACCCCAACCTTAACTTCACCTGGACCATCTCCGATACTTCTCTCTCCTTCCTGGACCTCTGTTTCCATCTCTGGTAACCACCTGGAAACCGATATCCATTTCAAGCCTACTGACTTCCAAGGCTACTTAGAATACACCTCCTCTCACCCACCTTCCTGCAAAAATGCCATCCCCTATTCCCAATTCCTCCTCCTCCACCGCATCTGCTCCTGAGATGAGGCGTTCCACTCCCGGACATCCCAGATGTCCTCGTTTTTCAAGGACCGCAACTTCCCCTCCACAGTGGTCAAGAACGCCCTCAACTGTATCTCTTGCATTTCCCGCAACTCATCCCTCACACCCCTCCCCGCAATAACAACCAAAACAGAATCCCCCTCGTCCTCATGTACCACCCCACCAACCTCCGGATCCAATGTATCATCCTCCGGCACTTCTGCCATCTGCAATCTGACCCCACTTCCAAAGACATTTTTCCCTCCTCACCCTTATCTGCCTTCCGGAGGGACCACTCTCTGTGACTCCCTTGTCTGCTCCACACTCCCCACCAGCTCCACCACCCCCGGCACTTTTCCCTGCAACTGCAGGAAGTGCTACACTTGCCCCTACACCTGCCCCCTCACCCCCATCCCCATCCCAAGCCCCAAAAAAACCTTCCACATCAAACAGATATTCACCTGCACATCTGCTAATGTGGTTTACAGTATCCGCTGTTCCCAATGTGGCCTCCTCTACATCGGGGAAACCACATCGGCTTGTAGACTGCTTTGTGGAACACCTACGCTCGGTTTGCGACAAACGACTGCACCTCCCAGTCGCGAACCACTTCAACTCTCCCTCCCACTCCTTGGATGACATGTACATCCTGGGCCTCCTCCAGTGCCACAACAATGCCACCCGAAGGTTGCAGGAACAGCATCTCATATTTCGCTTGGGAACCCTGCAGCCCAATGGTATCAATGTGGACTTCACAAGCTTCAAAATCTCCCCTCCCCGACCGCATCCCAAAACCAGCCCAGCTCATCCCCACCTCCCTAACCGGTCCATCCTTTCTCCCACTTATCCATTCCTCCCACCTCAAGCTCCATCCCCACCTCCTTGACCTGTCCGTCCTCCCTGGACTGACCTACCCCCACCCTAACTCCCCACCTACGCTCACCTTTACTGGCTCCATCCCGCCTCTTTGACCTGTCTGTCTCCTTTCCACCTATCTGCTCCTTTATCCATCTTCCGTCCGCCTCCGTCTATTTATTTCAGAATCCCCTTCCCCTCCCCCATGTCTGAAGAAGGGTCCAGACTCAAAACGCCAGCTTTCCTGCTCCTCTGATGCTGCTTGGCCTGCTGTGTACATCCAGCTCTACACCTGGTTATCTCAGATTCTCCAACATCGGCAGTTCCCACGATCTCTGGCTTTAGATTTAGTGCCTTTAATGCTTCTTTTTAAACATTAGTCTTCTGACTTTTTTTTGCTTTCTAGCTCCCTTTTCCAGTTTTACTTCCCTTAAATCCGAGATCTCTTCTGCTAATCAACACAAAAATTCCCTGCAAACAAGTTAATTCCAGTCCTGCCAAGATGCAACCTCTCCATTATGTACAGCTCTCACATGCCCGAGAACCATGCCCAATACCTCAGAAACAGGATGCCCTGCTTCCTCCACCAGTTTTCAGCCATGTGTTGTATCTCTCAATTCCCCCATTTCTCTGCTCACGAACAACTGGGGCTGGGTGAGATCCTGAGATGACTCTTTTAGAAGTCCTTTTCTTCAATCTCTTTCCTAGTGGCCCAAAATCTGCTTTCAGCACCACGTCCCCCAACCTATATATGTCATTGGTACCAAAATGGACCATCACCTCTGGTTTTTCTTCACCCTTCCCAGAAGAATATCCTGCAGCCACTCTGTAAACATCCTTTAAACTGGCATCAAGGAGGCAAGACACCATTCCTGGAGTCACGTCTGCAGCCATAGAAAGGACTACCTGATGCCTGACCATTAACATTGCTCTTCCTCTTTTCTTCTTTCTCATCTTTGCAGCTGTGCTTCCCATGGCTCTATGATCTTGGCTCTTACTGCACTCCTCTGAAGAGCCTAAAGGGACTCCTGATTCTCTCACCCATTCCTTGGCAGTCACCCATTCCCTCTCTGACTCGATACTGCCAGTGACCACCTTTCTGAATCTGCTGTCCACATTGCTGTCAGCCTCATAGATCTGCCACTGTCTCCAGCTGTTGATGTCTGTGTATGCAACAAGAGTCTCCTCCAGAATGGTGCCAAATTACTGGGAGTGAAAAGATCAGAGTAACTGAGCATTGGGAAAAGGCATTGGAATAAACATACTTTTTTTATTTTGCCTTTTAGAAATACGGTAGCCAAATAGCCACGAGAGTAAAGCACATGGACTGCAGCGGTTCAAGATGGTGGTTCAGCACTGCCTTTTCAAGAGTTTTCACATTCTACGAACATATTCAGTTTGATTTTCTAACATAAATAGTGATGTTTGGACTTCAGTTTCTTGAGAGCTTTGTTGGTCTTGACTGGCTGTTCTGCTTGTGCATCCAAGTATCAGAATGAGCAACATCTAGCCAACATAGAGGATCTTGTGACTCTTGTGGAAAGCACATGAGGGGTCTGTGGCTGTGATGTCACACTGAGGCAAGGGTGTTCAACTAACCCATGGATAATGGTCAATCTGGACAAGTATAGCCTTGAAGCTGAAACCGGTCCTCAGTAAGGAAGGACAGAAAATGAGAGAGAATAAATACTGATTTAAGTTTAAGTATGAATGCATTTAGAGGCCTCAGACACAAACAACTGATAAAGACAAGATTTGAAGGGACTGTATCAAACTGAATAAACACATGTGATTGTGATTGAAAAGAATGACAGCAAAAACCCAACATACACAGCATAAACATTTTTATAGATACTACAGCCAAGCATGTCATCCATAAATGATCGTAAATCCTTGAACACATCCTGGTAGCTTACCTTTCCAATCATGTCTGCAGCCATGAGGTAATTTTCATCCTGCAAGAGCCGGATGGAGGTCACAGCAGAGTTTTGGGAGATTATTGTACCTGCCCAGCTCAGTGCTTTTGTCATTCGTTGCCTGATGTCTAGGCTGAAAATCTCCCCCGATCGACAGCCATTATACAACACAGGGGCCTACAGAAACACCGCATACTCAGAATTCTTGGTACATTTGCAGATGTGACTTTGAATTCTTATCAACCAATAAAATAAATCCTAAAAACATTTGTCTAAATGTCTGATGAAGCTCCATTTGGCTAAATTATTATAGGTGATATTAATCCTGTTTTCAACGCAGTCACACCGGATCAAGACAAAAAAAGTGTGGAAAAACTGCCAACATTTTGATTCGTGATTAGACAGAAGAATACCCTAAGAACTTGAATGCTAAAAGAACTGACAATATCATATAGAGAACAATGTAGCTAAAGCAAATAAAATGATTGATCAGATACTGTATCTTCTCAGTAATGATAGATGAAGGTCACACTCCATCAAATAGATCGGTGTTCACCGGATAAACAAATTAAAAAAAACCTCAATTAGCTTCTAATCAATAAGCTTACGCACAATCCCGGAGTCTTTTTCAGCAGCAACTTCCAAACCCACAAGGGTTCTCTACTGGCTAGAACAAAAGGTGCTGAAACAGGAAAGCACCCCAAAAAAAAAAAAACAAACCACACATCACCCTGACTTGGAACTATATTAACTGCAATTCCGAGACCCCTGAGAGTGTACCTACACCTACAGTAGCTACAGCAGATCCAGAAAATAGCTCAGCAATATTTCAGAAAAGACAGATGGATGACAAATACTAGACTAGCCAGTGTTGCTCTCACTTCAACACCAAAAAAATGCTACAGCTGTCAGTGGGAGAGAAAATAACAAAAGGATTTCGTGCCATATAAAAACTGGGAATGAGCAATTCCACACAAACAAATGCTAGGACTAAAGAAAACTACCAAATTTCCAGAGCATAGCCTTTACCAGGATAACACAATTTTAAAATTATATTAAGATATGGTTTCACTTCATAAAAACTGGCTGGTCTGTTTCATAATTCCCTTTCATTCAGGGAAACCTTAGTATTTTAAATCCTTACTTACCCTGTGTGCAAACTGCTGAGCAAGAACACTGCTATTTGTGTTGTATATCTGTTTTTGACCTGTTACAGCATCGGTCACAAAGACACGGTGCAACAAACCTAGGAAACACAATGCAACAGACGTAATTGTAATTTACCTGGTGAAAATTCAGCAGCCTGTCTTCCAAAACGAAAACAACATGTTTTTAAGTCTTTATTGATAAGATTGTTGCTACATCAGGTTTGGGTGACAAGAAGAAACACAGTGTATTTCATACCAATGAGAAGCTACCGAAATTGTGGCACAGTTTGTAAGCTGCATCATTCTGTCATTACACTATTAATGAGTGGGCTAATGATTGGAAAAATTGGTCTTGGTGGTCCAATGCTCGATGGGCTGTTGTGCAGGTTTGATCCCAATTTTATTTTTCAAAACAAAACTCAACAAAACCAAGCTAGGTTAAACTCAACTGTAGCAGCCCGGGTGGACGGATAGGTAACTTCCTTCCAGCTGAACACTAGCATTATTTCACAACTAGTGGGTTAATATGGACTCTATTTCACTTCAATATTTTAAGAACAAGAAAAAAAGATAAATCTTCAAGATGTCTCAAAGTGAATCATAATCTATTATTCTTTTATGTTAATCTATTTTACCCTTCAGATCTACACATATAATAAAGATTGTGACTTGCCTTTTTATGGTCTTCACTGCTGTTTCTAGCCAAAGCCCTTCACCCCTTTACCTGTCAAACATCTGTCTAACTCACTCTGAACATATTCAACAACCCTGCCTCCATGGTTCTCTAGGGAAGAGAATTCCGCAGACTAGCAAACCCTCAGGAGAAGAAAGCCCTTCTGTCTGCAGCTGAAACAGCAGAAAGGGATATGGGCCAAATACTGGCAAATGGGACTAGATTTATATAGGATAGCTGGTCAGCATGGAAGTGTTGGACTGAAGGGTCTGTTTCGTGCAGCATATCTCTATGACTCTATGACCTCTGATCTTAAAATTGTGTGCTGTGTTCCAGAATCTCTGAGGGGAAACAGCTTCTCAACATCCACCCAATGAAACCCTCTCTGATCTTATGTTTCAATAATATCATATCTCATTCTTCTAAACTCCAATGAGTATAGGCCCAGCTTGTTTAATCTCTCCTAAGAATAGTTGTACAGGACATTGGTAAGACCACTTTTGGAGTAGAGTGTACAGTTCTGGTCAACCTGCTTTGGAAGGATATTATTAAATAGGAGAGCATGCAAAAAAGATTTACACGAATGCTATAAGGACTGGAAGGTTTGAGTTATAAAAATGAGAGGCTGGATAGGCTGGGACATTTTTCACTGGAGTGTAGAAGGTTGAGGGGTGATCTTATAGAGGTTTGTAAAATCATAAAGGGCATAGATAAGGTGAATAGCAAAGGTCTTTTCCCTAGGATAGGGGATTTCAAATCTGGAGGACATATGTTTAAGGTGAGAGGAAAAAGGATTAAAAGGAATCTGAAGGGCAACGTTTTCTATACACAGGGTGGTTCATATGGGGAATGAACTGCCAGAGGAAGTGGTAGATTCAGATACAGTTACAACATTTAAAAGGCATTTGGACAGGTACACAAATAGTAAAGGTTTAGAGGGATATGGGCCAAAAGCTAACAAATGGGACTAGTTCAGTTTGGGGAAACTTGGTCAAGATGGACGAGTTGGACTGAAGGGCATATTTCTGTGATATACAACTCTATGACATCAAGGTCCCACAAACAGCAGATAAGATACATTAATTGAATTGTTTTTCTGCTGGCATTAGCTGAAAGTGGGACGATAGGGCATGTCAGCAAGGGGCCTGGGGAAATACTCACTGCTAGTCTTCAAACAATTCTATCCATGTCAGATGACCCAGGACATTCAAGCCTCTCTCTCCACGGCAGCAAATGTAGCATCAAGCTAAGTCTAAAACTGACCAACATTCACTGTACAGTCAAATTAAAAGAAATTTTCCTCACTATTTAACAACTTACCTGAATCATTCTTCCTCTCTATTAAAGGACCCAACTGATATTTAAGCACAGTTCCACAGATGCAGTTAAGGCTTTCAGTATCTCATTACCTTGCTTTCCCATGTTAGGTTATGTTACTGTGAGGGCTTCACAGCTGAGCTGAATCCTATCCTTCCTAGATTTCCACATGTAGAACCAGCAGAGTGGGATGTGAACAATAAAGTATTTAGAGGTCAAGTACAGTACCTCTACTCGAACAAAAACAAAGTTGCTGGAAAAGCTCAGCAGGTCTGGCAGCATCTGTGGAGGAGAAAACAGAGTTAACGTTTCGGGTCCGGTGACCCTTCTTCAGAACTTCAGTACCTCTACTGGCCTGCTTCACAGCAACTCAGCACAGAATGAATTAAACACAGGTCTTTGCTGAAAGTGAAGTTCAGTAAATCATCAACTGAATACAAACATTGTTCTGGAAACCTTAGTCAACTTTCTGTTAATTTTCAAACACAATCTTCTTAAGATGCAAAGTCCCACTGATTTGAACAAAGTTAAATGATTACTAAGAGGATCTAGTTCATTAATAATTTATTGACTTTACCTGTACTGAAGCATTTATCAGCTTGTGGGTTGAAGCACCACGCACAGGTCCAGACAGTTGAACTCCTAAAGTTACATAGCATACTCAGGTGATCTGCTGTAGATACAATAAAACAGCAGGTTGTGCGTATTATATTAAAAGCATTTACACAGCTGACTTCTGTTCTAATTGGCAAAGTGCAACCAAACTGCAAGGCTAAGATTCATTTGGAGCATTCTTAGCCAAAAGATAAACGTTTCCGAGAAGGAAATGCAAACAGGCTCCATTGGGCAGCATGGTGGCTCAGCGGTTAGCCCTGCTGCCTCACAGCACCAGGAATCTGGGTTCGATTCCGTCCTCAAGTGACTGTCTGTGTGGAGTTTGGACATTCTCCCACTGTCTGCATGGGTTTCCTCTGGGTGCTCTGGTTTCCTCCCACAGTCCAAAGATGTGCGGGTTAAGTGGATTGGCCATGCTAAACTGCCCATAGTGCCCAGGAGTGTGTAAGTAAGGTGGATTAGCCATGGGAAATGTAAGGTTATAGGGAAAGGGCAGGGGGATGGGTCTGGGTGGGATACTCTTTGGAGGGGTGGTGTGGACTTGTTGGGCCAAATGGCCTGATTCCACACTGTAGGGAGTCTATGATTAAAGCACGTGGAATCTCTCAAACCTGTTGCAAATTATTTATTTTTGATTGGGGTGGCAGAGGGGACAGCAGAGATGTTGAGTAGTGTTGTGTAGTTAGAAAAGCACCACTGCTTCTCCCCCAACTCAAAATGAATATATGTATCAACTTTGCACCCAATATACAGGTAATACAGTTTCACAAAGCAAAACCATCTGCTCCCTCAGCGCCACCACCATATGTCTATAAGTTAAAAATGATTTTCTCCGAGCGATCAAGCTCAGCATGGTGCAAAGGTCTGAAATGTAGAACTCCATGATGCATGCTATTTGAGATCAATCAGTTGGTTGATCCAAATGGAACCAGCCAGCTGGTGGTGAGGCTTCCATAATCACTAATTCACCATTACATTTCAAGCAGGGAAATCCTGCAGTATTCTTGAAGGAACCTTACTAAAGGCCTTTTTCAGAAAGATAGTGATCTACTGCTTTGAGGCAATTAAATTGAAGGAACAGCAGTCGAGCATGCAGTTCATCAGGGACACCCTTGCAAGTTAACAGATTCTGCATTATATGGTATAATGTGGCTCTTATAAAGCAGGGTATCATGCAACTTACTGTAAGCAGTACCATAGGAGATCCACTAATAATATGTAGGAAAAACCTCTGGCCATATCATTTCAGCATTTAAAATACATTCATCTGATCTGCAGTCTCTAAATTAGATTTCTAGGAGTTTAAAGTGAGGATAGGCAGTTCCAATTGCTAGTGTTGTTCTTAACTGACACATCCTTGTGGAAGTCAACTTTAAGAGATATAATGAAGGATTTTTAGCAGATCATTTGTTCTTGTTCTCAGATTGTCCTGGACTGATGGTTTAAAACATTGACTAGGGATAATACGTAAAGACCAGAAAAGAAAAAGGCTCAGAGAAGTAAAACTAGTCATTTTCAATAACAATGCTGAAGAAACTCCCCCCGACATAGAATATTGCTTGGGATGGTCAACACAGAAGTTGGAGTCAGCACACACACTCAGGAAAGTATCAGACCCTGCAGCAATGTATAGATTTCACATAAATGGTGGATGCATTTAGTATAAGATAAGATCTACCAGGCTTCCTGAACAGATGCTTTGGTTTGGAGCAGCATTTGCAAGAAAGTTCCGGTCAAGAAACTACAGGCCCAAAATGCCCCAGTCTTCCTTCTATTCAATCAAACGACTGGAAGATTGGAAGCAGCAGGTTTCTGACTACTAACCAGTTGTTCGCGCAAATGACAGCCCATATGGAAAACACCCACGGAAATGAGATAACAAGGTGTGGAGCTGGATGAACACAGCAGGCCAAGCAGCATCATAGGAGCAGGAAAGCTTGACGTTTCGGGCCTGGACCCTTCATCAGAAAAGGATTTATCTTGGATTCTCCAGCATCTGCAGTACCTATTATCTCTCACCCACAGAAATGAACTCAACCACACATTGGCTGCCAGAAGTTGGAAAACATATTGAGTCTCAACAATCAGCTGTAACCTTTCATGTCAGAATTTGTCAACAAGAAAATAACCCAAAATACTGTATTATATTAACAAATGTTCCAGCATCAAAATGGAGCTGTACCTATATCAGCAATTCTGATAGTGCAGGAACGTTCATTTTTATTTACTTCCACGTCCTTGTTTTCCTTTGTTCTTTCATGGGATTTGGACATCACTGACAAGACCAGCATTTTTTGACCATTTCTAGTTGCCCTTGAGCTGAGTGTCTTGCTAAGCCTATTTCATATGAATGTGCTCTAGAAAGTAAGTCCTTCCACTATTATTAAAGTGGCCATTTGGCTGGATTAAATTTCTTCCCCGGCTCAAGTTTCTCTATATTGGTATCACTACCTCCCATGGACATTATATTCGATTTATACAATGCTGCGCAGGCATGTGTTCACTAATAAGTGGCTACTTGCTACCAGACTCTACACATTCATTCCATTCAAATCTGTTGCTTTGCAGCTTTTATCTTTGCAAGTTTTTCAATTGATAACTTCTGTATTAGGAAGCAAGACTGGAAACCCCAACCGTAAATTACAGCTTTACCAACAAACAGGGACACACTCAGATCCAATCAGATACTTGAGACCAGACAAGCTACAAGAAATAGCAAATATAATTTTGTCGAGGCACCATTATACAATGCTATGGTTCAAACCGCGAATTCACAAAAGGGATTTCAAAATGTCTTCAGAGAAAGTCCATCTACAGCAAAACGCTGCTCTCTGATTGATTATGACACTTGTCACAAATCTTCTTATCCATACAGTGGGCAGTCCACCCAAAAAAAAGGTGGAGAATAAACTGACAAGATATACAGCTTCCATAAAAATACAACTTTATGATGTTAACAATAGGTAAATACGGATACAATCCCTACCAGAATTCGAGTTACTGAAGATTGAAGCTGGAAGTAGGCTAATACATCCAGGCACGTCTGCATTGCCAGAAAGGCAAAGCCTAGCATGGCACAGTTTAAGGAAAATTACCAACAGATCAATGAATACATAGTTGAAAAGTTCTGTGGGGTCTGCTTGCCAATAGAAAACTTTAGACTATTAATTTTCAATTTATCACCCTTTACAACACTACTTTTCTCATGACTATCATAATTTCACATCCATGAACAAAGATAGTCAGAGAGTCAGCTGACATCAACATGCCATTCCTCAAAGAGCTAATTTTCTTCAGTGAATGAAGAACTTCCAGTAATGGAATATTTTTATATGGGTGGACTAATAATTGACTGGTTGGAACATATCACAACCGAGGGTAGATACCCCTGTTAACGTTACCCGCTTTAACTTCAACGAACATTTTTCCGTAGCGAACATGGGAACAGTAGGCCATTCAGCCCGATCAGCCTGCTGTACCAATGGCTGATCCAACACTTCAATGACTTCTACCCAGACTATCCCTATTATCCTTTGTATCACTGGTAATCAGCAATCTATCAATCACTACTTTTAAACAAATTCAAAGGCTGAGCTTGCACAGCTATCTGGAGTAGAGAACCGCCTTCCCACAGGAAATTAACAGCAACCAGGTTTTCCAGATAACTGAAGAAATGCCAAAAGTGAGCTTGTTCAGTGTAGCTCTCATCAACCATGCTCTGCCCAAAGGCAGGTTCTTTCCTCAGTTTCTATCCTGTGGCAGTTCGAATAATATCTTTTCATTTTCAGGTCATAGAGCATTGATATTCTCTGCCTTCATTGTTTACCTTGATATTTTCCCTCCATGATATCTTATACTAGGCCACTTCTTAACATGTGCCCTGCACAATTAGTGCCTTTCCCCAGTCAATCAGTTGGAGCAGCAGTGGGAGAGGAGAGGAGCAGAGAAAACCTGGGGGGTGAACAGTAGTTGTGAGGTCTCCTGATAAAAGCTTGATCTGGACCTCGCCTCTCAGGTTAAGTCAGAGAAACAGCGGGAGAGGAGCAGGTGAAACCTTCACTGAATCCCAGAGCACCTGAGGTGATGTCAGGGTTCTTAAAAAAAAAAGGAATGCAAGGCAGGAGAAAACAGGTGATTAGGTGATTAAGGTTGGATTAAAAACTAAAACTACTGGGTCTGTGAGGCTTATTCACTGGGAAAAGGGAGTCTCAGATCAGAGCTTGTGAGGGAGCAGCTTGCACTGAGTGGTGTGTGATAAAAAAATTTTAAAAATTAATTCTGAACATGGAAAAACAATTGGGGACTGGCTGTTTAGGAACCAGCTTTAGGTACCAAGTGGGCTGTATCAGAGGGAGACATCATGCCCTTATTTTTGTAGTTTGTCAGGAAGCAAGAGAGAGAGTGTGAATTTGAGAGAGAGCATGCCACAAACAACAGAGCAAGAGAAGAGAGATTTGGCTCCTAGTTTATTGCTTGAGTTGGTAATTGATAAAGTTCACAATGGCAGAACTCAGCCCCATGGAATGCTCCTCCTGTAATCTGTGGGAAATCAGGGACACTTCCAGTGACCAAATATGCAGGAAGTGTGCTCTGCTGCAGCTCTTGGTTTGCTGCATGGAGCACGTGGAGCCGCAGATGGACTCACTATGCAGCATCCATAATAGAACAGAATAAAATATTAATTTATTGTCACTAGTATTTTTATTAAAAAAAGTGTTTCAAGTCACCATACTCCAACACCAGCTGAGAATATCATGGATAGCACATTTAGCAAGCTGGTCACACTACCAGTAATGGCTACACAAACAGAAAAGTGTTGGGTGACCATCAGGAAAGACAAGTAGCCTGGGCAGGTAGTACAAGAGTCCCCTGTGATTATCCCCTTCTCAAACAGATTACTGTTTGGGGGGCTGCGGGCCAGGGTCAGGGACGTCTCAGAGCGGCTGCACAGCATACCAATTTTTTAAAAATATAGAATCCCTACAGTGTGGAACAAGTGGGTAACAGTCTCGGAAACAAGTGCACACCAAACCTCAGAGCATCCCACCCAGACCCATCCCCCTATAACCCAGTTAATCTACACATCTCTGAACACTACGGGCAATTTAGCATGGTCAATCCACTTGGCCTGCACATCTTTGGACTGTGGGAGGAAACCGGAGCACCCGGACGAAATCCATGCAGACATGGGGAGAATATGCAAGCTCCACATAGACAGTCGCCCAAGGGTGGAATCGAACTCAGGTCCCTGGCACTGTGAGGCAGTGGTGCTAACCACTGAACCACCAACATCCAGCAGACGTGGTACATGCTGGTACCCATAACATAGGTTAAAATAAAAAGAAATTAGGTCCTACAGCATTAATTTAGAGAGTTAGGTAGTAGATTAAAGAAGATGACTGCTAAGGCTGTAATCTCCGAATTACTTTCAGTGTCACGTGCCACTGACTACATGAATAGGAAGATAGATCCAATGAATACGTTGCTAAAAGGATGATGTAGGAGGGAAGACTTTAGATTTTTGGATCATCAAGACAATTTCTGGGTTACATGGGGTCCATACAAGTTGGACAGGTTGCAACTGGACCAGAGTGGGTCCAATTTCCTTGCTAGGAGGTTTGCTCATGCTACTGGGTAGGTTTTAAACTAATTTGGCAGGTGGGTGGGGCATAGACTAGGTGCAAAATAAGGAGCAAAGTTCAAAGTTAATCAGATACAGAAGGAATATCTGTAGGTAGAGAAGACTTGAGCATAAGGGGCATGGGAAGACTAGAATGTGAAACTGTATCTATTTTAATGCAAGGAGCCTGACTGGTAAGGCGGATGAACTTCGAGCATTGATCAGCACATGGGAATATGATATTGTTGCAATGGCTGAGGTATGGTTGAAGGACAGGGCTGGTAGCTCAACATTCCATGGTACAGAAGCTTCCGGCCTGATTTTGGTCAGAAGGACGTAAGAGAAGTGGGGGCATTACATTATTAATAAAGGAGATGATCACTGCAGTAATGAGGGAGGATGTCTTAAAAGACTCTTCAAATGAGGCATCTGGGTAGAGATTAGAAACAAGAAAAGGGCAATCACTCTGTTGTGAAAATACTACACATCTCGCAAAAGCCAGAGATGGAATAGAGGAGCAGTTATGTAGGCAAATCACAAAAGGTATGAGAGGAAAAAGATTACAGTAATAGGGGATTCCACTGCTAACATTAACTGGAATTGCCTTAGTGTAAAAATATTAGACAGAGTGAAATTTTAAAGTGCATCCAAGAGAGCTTTTTATGCCAGTATGTAGATAGTTCGACTACAGCTGGAGTCACAGCTAGACTTAAGCCTAAGGAATAAAGCCGGTCAAGTGGCTGAGGTGTCAGTGGGTGTTTTGGGGATAGTGACCACAACTCTTAAGTTTCAATGTCCTTATGGAATGGGATAAGGATTGTACAGAAGTTGTGTCTAAACCGGTGGAAGCCAATTTCAATATCATTAGCTAGGATCTGGCAAACATGGACTGGGAGCAACTACTTGCAGTGCAAATGTTTTCCCTTGGAAAGTGGGAGTCTTTAAAAGTAGTACAGAGAGTGTTCAGGGCCAGCACTTTCTTCTAAGATTGAAGAGCAAAGTCAGCAAGTCTAGCGAACTCTGGACGTCAAGAGATATCACAAGTTTGATAAAAGAAAAAGAAGGAAGCATATGTTAGGTTCAGTCCATTAAAAACAGAGCAGACATTTCAGGAGTATATTGTGTGTAGTGAGGTGCTTAAGAAAGAAATTAGGACAAAGAGGGGGCCATGAAATATCTTAGGATAGGTGGTGTTGTTGATAATGAAAAGGATGGTCCCAGACTACAGTCCAATATCGATCAGCCAATAAATGGAGCAGAGCAACAGTAGATGGAATTTAGTCCTGATGCATTTTGGGAAGTCTAATAAGGGAAGGACATATACAACATATGCTAACTCCCTGGAGACAGGAATAAAGGGACCTTGGTGTACAAGTCCATAGATCCCTGAAGGTGTCAGCACAGGTATACAAGGTGGTGAAGAAGGCATGTAGGACGTTTGCCTTCATTAACTAGGGCAGAGAATATCAGAAAAAGGAATTTGTTACAAATTTATAAAACATTGTTTAGATCACAAATGGAATACTGTGTGCCTTCTGGTTGCCACACTTTCAGAAGATTGCAATGGAGATTCACTAGGATGTTGCCTGGATGGGAAGTCTCAATTATGAGGACAGACTGGATAGGCTAGGTTTGTTTTCCCTGAAGCAGAGGAGGTTGAAAGGGGTATCTGATTGAAGTAGACAAAAGTGAGAGGTATAGAGAGGGCAGATCATGAGATTCTTTTCCCCTTGGAAGATGTGTCTCAGACCAGAGGGCACAAGTTTAAGGAGAGGAGTAAATAGTTTAGAGAGGATCTGAGGAAATATTTTTTCACTCAGAGCATGGTAGAAATATGGAACTCTCTGCCTGAGAGTGGAGGCAATTACTCACGCAACATTTAGCAGCAACTGAACAAACACCTAAAATGCCAAGGCATAGTAGGCTATGAACCAAGTGTTGGTAAATGGAATTAATGTAGTTTGATATTTGTTGGTTGGCATAGGCAAGATGGGCTGAAGGGCCTATTTCTACGAGGATGAGTCTATGACTCTACTATCAGCAAATTTCTTTACACGTTCACTCTCCTCTGCATTTGTTACTCTTTCTGCCCAGACAATCCATTCTATTCTCCTCCAAGCGCACATTTTAAAAGCTATTGAGCAAGTTGGTCTCCTGTGTAATATCATTCCCCCAAATCAAGTTGTCTACAAGTTGCTTTTTGTTATTTATTCAGTCTCCTAGTTGCCCTTTTTATGACATACAACCTTTCACTAGCCTCATACTTATTTGCTTGTAGCAAATTCCAGATGTGGGTATCATCCTTCCAAAATACTTGAATTCTTACACCTGTTCTAGTTCTTCTCATTCAGTGAATATTTCTTGGTGGTTTTGAGATATGCATCACTTTGGTTTTGTCAATATTCACCTTCATTTGACTTTCACTTTCACATATGCTGTTACTGGACTAGTACCTCTTACAATTTCTTCTGTGAATGCTACAATCGGACAGATAAGGGCCAAACGCAAGCAAATGGGACTAGTTCGGTTTGGGAAACTGATCAGCACAGGCGAGTTGGGCCGAAGGGTCTGTTTCTTTGCTAGATGACCATATAAGTGCTTTATCATTTGCCAATGCAACTGATGTTATATTCAAACCCACCATCTTAATCTTAAAAATAGACCCTGTATCTTTAAGCATTTCTTTAATCACTGTTTCCACAAAGGCATTGAAGAGGACTGGTGACAAACACTAACCTTGTCAAATTCCTCTTGCAATCATGGTTCAGACTGCTGTCACTGTTGCTGTCAGTTCCATGTACAGATTTCTTATAAAGTTGCCTATCCCTCCAGTTCGCTGTGTTAGCACAGTCAAAAGCTTAATTTAGTTAACCAAATTAAGTGCTTTCCCAAAATCTATAGAACAAATAATTCCTGTCCAAATGCTAAACTGAGTTGACACAATTAATCTTATAATGCTCAGAGCTCCCTTCATCCCCCTTCCTCCAGATCCAAACTGACGATCTCCCATGAGAGTTTACATCTTTCCACTCACTTGGCAAAAATTCTCACCATAGCCTTTGATGTATGGGCAATCAGACAAATTGTACAAAATGTCAGAGCATTAACAAGGTTTCTTCAAGGTTTTGCTCATGCTGATCATCATTGTTAGCATAAAGCCCTCTAGCAATTCTCCTGATCAGTAAACATCTTTGCACAACTTAGTAAATATTGATACTACATTCTTTCCTATGTTTTTAAATGAACTTTGTGGGTAATATGTTTATTGCTGCTCTCATCTTGCTCAGTAGCATCTTTGGAGCAATTAAACTGATGTTAATATTACTCTTTTCCAGCTCAAATCACTTCAGGCCTTTTTATTTTTTGCATTTAGCTCTTCAAAATGTTTCTTCCATCTTTTTTTCTCATTTCACCTGGATTTGTTAATAACGAGCTCCCTCTCCATTTGAGAGTTTTCAGTTCTTTATGCTGATTACTTTATTTTTGCAGATGTAACATCTACTGTTCCCAACTGATCCAATTCCTCAAGGTGTATCCCACTTCTTTTAACCATTATTTTCATGTCATTTTTGTTTCTCTTCCTAACTCTTTATTTGGATGTCTGCATTTTAACTTACATTTTTCTGTAAATAATCTAGAAAGTCTGTCGCCATCAAAAAAAAATGTACAAATCTGTCTCTGCAAATGGTTTAATCTACCAATCTGGCCTAAAGCAGGAGTATCATTCAAACTGCTTATTGTCAATCTTCAACCTCAATGTTTAATTAGCTGGCAGGACTGTGACTTAAATAAAGAGCTTGCACTTGTAAGGTGGGCCAAAAATCCCCATCAGTTGTTGGACATACCCTGAACTTAGAAACCCTCTCAAGGCAGAAGTTATGGGAATTACGGTATATTGGATTAAAGTCACAGGGACTCCAGGAACCAAGGGTTGCAATTGAGCCAGGAAAAGGCTGGCTGGAACAGACTGAGGAATATACAAGCCCAGGAGCAGATGTCTGGGACAGGGGCTAACTAAGCAAAACTAAAAGCAAAACCTCTCATTCATGCCTCAGCTAAAATAATGCAAGCCAGTCTACAGGAAATAAACAACCTCAACAATTTCAGACTCTTTGGAGTCTACACAGGTATCAAACCATTCACTTCCAACTCAGTGCTCAGGCACAAAGTTACTGAACATTCCACGCTGTTGTGTTACATGAAAACCTGTTTCACCTTAGAACCTTCACACCACTATGCGAACTGAACAGACACCCATCCAAAGGAAATGCCGGACATTGCAAACCATCAAAATCATTCTTTCCAAACGAAAATGATTATCACTCACTCCAGTGATCAGGAAACCTTTTCAACCCTGGAAAGAGGAACAATAGCTCACAGATTTGATGAGAGATAAGGAGGGCCTGCAGTGGGGTATAACTGGAGACCCTGAGCCCAGCAAAGGAGAGAGAGTGAAGTGGAAGGTGCAGCAAAAAGTCAAGGAAAAAGGAGAGAGAAGCGGCATAGTGGCTCAGTTGCTAGCAGCGCTGCCTCACAGCACCAGGGACCCGGGATCAATTCCACCCTCGGGCGACTGTCTGTATGGAGTTTGCACATTCTCCGTGTCTGCATGGGTTTGCTCCGATTTCCTCCCACAGTCCAAAGATGTGCAGGCTAGGTGGATTGGCCATGCTAAATTGGATGTTCAGGGACGTGTACATTAGGTGGGTTACAAGGGAATGGGTGTTGATGGGATGCTCTGAGGGTTGGTGTGGACTTGTAGGGCCGAAGGGCCTGTTTCCATACTGTAGGGATTCTATAATAAAAAAGAAAAGACAGCAAGAATCCTGCACTGTGAGTGGGGCACCATGAAACAAGTACAGCAAGACCAACTGCTGAAAACTAACTACAAATCTCCACTCGATGCCCAGAGGCGACTGAAGGCATCTCGAGATATGACACACCAACCGGGGCAACACAAGGAACATTCTCCACCAGCACAACAACCACCTGCTCGCAAAACCACCAGAAGAAGAACAACCAGAGTACTCACCAGGCCAGGCCAGTCCCATGTGTCCAACTGCATCAACAGACACCGCCCAACTATTATCGGTACCTGTGGCTCTTTGCAGCATCCCAGCTACAGCAAGCGACTATGGACAGAGCCAGTCAAAATTACGGTTTTCACACCAGGGGTAAATCTAAGGTCACCGAGACCGCTAACCCAGCTGGGCTAGTCATAGACAAGGAAGGGGGGCGGGGTTCGGGGTCAACGGTATAGGGTACCTCTGAGGAAGGGAAGTGGGTTAGAACAGGTATTTCTCTCTCTCTTTTTTCCCCCATTGGTATAGTAACAGTCACCCATTGTGTTTACTTTACCCACTGTATTTAAATTAACTGGGAGACAGTCTCAGTCAGAGATTGAGTGGGGGGTTTCAATTTGTTATTCACTTTCTTGTTTTGTAAATATATTACTTTTGCTTGTTTGTTCAATAAAATCAGAGTTTTCTTGGCCTCTAAAACATCTGTCTCCAGTGTTTTTCCACCACACCACATTACACACATAAGCCCAGTGTCAGAAGCAGGGAGCTGGTAAACAGTGAACCAAGCAGCACTCCCTACAAATTCTTTGTTACAGAAGATAACTAAACAAGGCCAAATTAAAGAAAAAAAAAAGCAATCTGTGTTAATGCCAGTGCCTAATAGCAACTCAGGAAACTAGGACACATTGAAAATACCAGAACCAGGTCTGGGCAAATAGGCAATGCAGAGTAACAAGGAAGATTTGTGAATTACATGTTTAAGGGCATGATATTGTTGGTCATTTGAATATATATAACATGTTTGCATGGGTACTTTGTCCCTCATCTAAAATATACAAAAACTTACTCTGTTGCATTGAATATGATTTCCTCAGCCTCTCATCCTTCACTTTCTACTCCTGAAGGTGCATGAATGGATGAGATTGCAGAGTAGCTTATGGTCCATATGACTCAATGGGCCTCTTCTGTATTGAGAATTTTTTTATGATTCTATGTGCTTGAAAAAAACTTAAAATTGAAATAAAAAGATTTGCCCACCTGGATTAAGGCAAATCCATCACAAAGAATAGCTGTAATAATTTAAAAAGTAAATTAAATCAGAAATTAAGAAAATTCCCAATGGATTTGTGATGAGATCACATCTAAACACAGTTACATGTCTTGGAGATCACCAGTTTGGTGGATGAGATGGTGCGCACATATATCGTGAAATAGACTTGCAAAATTGCAGAAGGAGATAATCATGTGACACGAATAAATAATTGTTTAGAAAGGGAGAGGAAAATTGGGGATAAAGGTTTAGGGGCCATGTGACCACCACTCCCCATGGTTTTGTAAAAGATAATAACTTTTTACCCACACAATCAATGAAGGTTGCATGTCAAGTCAACTGTAAACTTGGATATGTACTAGGCATTAATGAATAAACATGCTAGAAGGCAAATCAGGTTGTGTAAGCTACATATAATTTGCTAATAAAATACTGTCTAAAAACATTTCTATAGTTTTAAATACAATTTTACTTCCTTATTGAAACAAAGTGCAACATTTCTTACTTTAGAAATAATATCATGAAAAGGCTTGCACAAGACAAACAAACTCTCAAAAATACAAAACTGCCGGAGGTAACACAGATGTCAGTTGGTGGCAGATTGACAGACTTCATGACCATTGCTGGAGAGCATATCAGTAAACTGTGTCATTAAGCCTAGGTCATTAACCAGCCCGAAATATTTTCAAGGATACAAGACATGAGAATCACAGCCACTCAGAGACGCCCAGCAAGCTGCAGTCCCCTGAAAAATTAGCAATAAATTAGCAATAGTTAAAAAAAATTCTATTATTTTATTGAAACACCTTCCAAAACACAGGTTAAATAAGTGACATACCATTTACTGTCAGAGTAGTTGAGATCAAATAATCACAACACTTATCACCATTTTTGTTGTGTTGCATCGTCTCCAGCATAGATTTAAGGTGAGAGTGGTAAGATTTAAGGAGGACCTGAGGGGCAACTTCTTCACACAGAGAGTGGTGCATATATGAAATGGCCTGCCAGAGAAAGTGGTTGAGGCAGGTACAACAGCAAAATTTCAAAAACATTTGAATAGATGGGCAGGGTTTAGAGGGATACAGACCAAATGCGGGCATTTAGAACTAGCTGAGTGGGCACAATGGTCAGCTTGGACCAGTTTGGCCAAAGGGCCTGTTTCCATGCTGTATTACTCTATGATTCTAAGATAGTGCCAAGCACGTTTACTGTTCCAGTTCAGTACTAGAATCTGTGTGGATCTAACAAAATTAAATAAACCAGTGGAATATGAGATTCACACAATGGCTTTGGTGGATGCAAATCTAATATAACTATCACTAGAGGGAAAAATACGGGGGAAACATTGTGGGATCACAGATCAATAAGGCCTCTGGACTTAGTGAGATGCATCTTGGGTTTTAAAAGAAGTAGCTGCAAAAATATTGGATGTACTTAGCAACCTTCCAAGAATTCTTACATTCCGGAAAGCTCCAAAGAATTGGAAATCTGTCAATATAACACCGTTAGTCAAAAAGGGAAGATAACCAAAAAAAAAGTTAACTATAGGCTAATTAGATTAGCATCTGTTATTGGGAAAATGTTTATTATAAAGAATGCAATAGCAGTACATTTTAAATTACATAACATAATCAAATTGAGTCTGCACGGTTTAATGGACAAATCATGCCTGGCAAATTTACTATAATTCTTTGAGGAGGTAAAAGCAGGCTAGATAAACAGTAGGCAGTGGATCCGATAGATTTGGATTTTCAGAATGCGTTTGGTAAGTTACCACACACTAAGCTACTTAACAAGACAAGTGCCCATGGTGTTGGAGATAGTATATAAGCATGGATAGAGGACCGACTAACAATAATAGAAGATCGAGTTGAGATAAGTGGGTATTTTCAAGATAGTCACAAACGCATAAACTCAGAGTAAGGAGTATTCCATTTAATTTAGAGATGAAGAAGCTTTTCTTTTCAGGAGGTAGGATTGTGTGGGACTCTTTACCACACTGGATTGTGGATCATTAAGGCTGAGGCAGACAGATTTTTAATCAGCAAAGAAAGCAATGGCTTTGGGGAAGAAAGTAGGGTAATGAAGTTGAAGATTATCAGATTAGCCATAATCTCACTGAATGGTGTGCAGACTCAATGGACTGAAAGGCTTATTTTGCCTCAATGTCTTATGGTCTTAAGCATTTTGTGACGGCTGGTGGAATAGCAACACATGACAATCATCATATTCTTCCCAGTTAAGTTATAACGGCCATGACTGAAAAAGAAGTTTTAGCTGTAACGCAGGCACATGAAAATGTTTCAGACTATGTGATGGGATTACTGTTCAAGATCAAAACAGATGGTAAACAATTGATCACTCTTCTAAATACAAAAAGGAAAAAAAACAGGATTTTGCTCCAAATTCAACAGTTCAGACTAAGGCAATAAGGTATGACTCAATTGCTGATTATGTACTAGGGTGTATCAATCTACAGGAAGCACACCACTAGAATAATAGCGAATGGAACAGAACAAACAGGTCGGGGGTTACTTCAAGAAACTGCCATTTACCAGCTCTAGAAAGGAAGCAGTGGGAGATTCAAGACGTACAAGAACAAAATGAAGAAACACTAAAGATGGACAGTGTGACAAACAAACAATCCAATTACATGTCAGTACTTTGAACAGCACAGACATCTCATTGCCAATCTTTAATGAGAGATACCAATAATTCGTTGAGTGCAAATTCTTCAGAAAATTCATTGGAAACATTCGGATATTAAAATGTGTCATGCAAGGAGCCAGGTTTCAGTCTGGTAGCCAGATATTTCTCAATCAGGGGATAGTTGCTAGCAGCATTCCTCAAATTTTCAGCAGTCAAGAGAAGAAAACAAAACATTATTTCCTTCAGAGATAAAAGGTACTGCAGATGCTGGAGAATCCGAGATAACAAGCATGGGGCTGGATGAACACAGCAGGTCAAGCAGCATCATAGGAGCAGGAAAACTTGACGTTTCGGGCCTAAACCCTTTCCTTCACCTTTTTCATCAGAACGGGAATAGATATATTGGAGTTTAAAAGGGAAGACCTTCATTATTGTCATTGACAATGACTCATGGTGGATTGAAATCAATTGTTTATGCAAACACAGCCAAGGCACTGACAGAATTATTAAAGAGAATCTACTCAACACATAGAATTCTGGACCTTTTATTCTCAGACAGGGGTCTACAAGTTGCATGAGCAGTTTAAGAGATTTGCACATGAATATAATTTCATGCATGTTAAAAGTTCACTTCCCTAATTTCAATCAAATAGATAATAATGAGTGCAGAGTACAGACAATAAAAGCATTACTAAAGATTCAAATCTTGTAAAGGAAGTTACTAATCCCTACTGTTAAAGAGTGGATTGTCACTGTCGGTTACTGATGGGTAGGAAATTGGTAACACAACTTCCATGTCTGTCTCAGATGTTCAAACCTCACAATACTGAGAATGACCACAACAGATACAAACAGCCAAAAGAGGAGCAAAGAGAAAATCAAATTCAAAACTTCAATAAAAGGTACAGGCCACAAAAGTTACCAAAGCTGCAGTCCAGAGAGACATTACAGATGAAACATTAAAAGGCAGAAGGACTGAGCAGCTCACGAACACCACAACCGTTAGTCAAGAAAGAAGTAGCACAGAAGTGGGAATGCCCAGAAATGGCCACAATACTCCTGTCAAGGCTGAACCACTGTTTCAGACACAGTTAACATAATTTCCTTGTTATTACACTCTATTGTCAGATTCATAAAGCTTAGGACACTGCATGCATTATTAATCACTCTCTCAACCTAACCTGACCTTCAGTGTTGGAGCTAAGCCCCTAGGTCCCTCTGGTCTTGCACCCTTTTTAGAAATGTCTCCTTTGAATGAGACTCTGTCCCCATTCTTTCCACCAAAATCGATCACTTCACAAGTCCTTTAATTAAAATTCATTTTTCTGACCATTTCATCAATAGTCTACGTCCTTTCAAAATTTCCACACTATCCTACCCACAGTGCTTCCAAGTCATTGATATTTGAACTTGTAGCCTGTACACCAAGACCTGGTTATTAATCTATAAAAAGAGCAGAGTCTGAATACCAAACCCTGAGGAACTCCACTATCCACTCCTGAAAATCATTCATGAACCACAGCTGTGTTTTCTGTCACATGGCTGGTTTAGTTTTCCATTGACCATTTTATTCCATTGACTCAGACTTTGCTTGCAATTTGTTGTCATGTACTAAGTCCTTTAGAAGTTGACATACGCAAACATACTACGCTCAACAACCCATCACTTCAAAAATAAGTCCAGCAAGTTAGTTAAGCATGATTTACCCATAAATCCATGCCAAGTGACTTTCAACTTTGTCACGAACGGTTCCCTCTGCTGAAGTTAAACTGACTGGCCTGTCATTACTGGCCAAATATTTGCACCCTTTTTTGGGGATTTGATCATCTGGAGTGAAAGAAACAGGTTGAAAAATGTTCAAAAATAAGGATCTCAAATACAAGATAACTGCAAATAAATCCAACAAGGAATTCAGGTGAAACCTCTTTATCCAGAGTATGATCAGAATGTGGAACGTGATGCTGCCAGTATGGGTTTGAACAAACAACACGTTTGAGCTTCCCATTAAAAGCTTTTAAGTGCATAGGGGAGAAAGGAACGGAGGGATATGCTGATAGAGTTAAAGAAAGAAGGGTAAGTGCTAAATAGCCTGATTCTGTGCAATAAGTTCAATATGAAAATACATTTGACCAATTGGTGAGATTGTGGGTAATATGTATCAACATCTACAGTCATTACAAAGTAAATTACTTTGAAGAAAAATAACAGTGAAGGCTGTGTCACACTTCATCGAGGGGTATGGAAGTTCTCCTAATTAATTGCTAAATCAAGCTAAAGGTCAGAGCAAAGGCCATTGTGTGAAATAATCAGAGAGGAAAGACCTTTTCTATGCCTTTTACAAAGCAAAATTAGACAAAATGATATTATGCATTTAATAATCAAGTGCCTGAATGCCTGCATTTCAATAGCTCAAACATTTAACCTGAATAAAAAAGCAACAAACCTTACAATGCGTGGAGTAGAGATTGTCACACATGTCCACAGAAATAAGTTGCGATTCTCTTCGATGTCCATCCAGATTTATAATTCCATATTTGTAGCCAGTTTTATCGGTCATTGCAGCAAATATACGCTCCATGTTTGTGTCTGCCTATTGAACATGGCACATGACCAGCAAGGTTTGTTAAGATTTTTATACGTAGTTATGCATATGTTTAGTAAGTGACCATGGAGTCACGGATTCAGTTATAACACACACATAAGAACATAAGAAATAGGAGCAGGAGTAGGCCATCTGGCCCAGTAAGCTTGTTCCGCCATTCAATAAGATCATGGCTGATCTTTTTGTGGACTCTGCTCCATTTGCCCGCCTGTTCAACATAACCCTCAGTTCCTTTACTGTTCAAAAATCTTTGCCTTAAAAACATTCAACAAGGTGGACTCAACTGCTTCACTGAGCAGGGAATTCCAGATTCACAGCCCTTTGAGTAAAGTTCCTCCTCAACTCAGTCCTAAATCTGCTACCCCTTATTTTGAGGCTATGCCCCCAGTTCTAGTTTCACCCACAGAATCATAGAAGCCCTAGTGTGGAAACAGGCCATTCGGCCCATAGAATCCACACCTACCCTCCGAAAAGCATCCCACCCAGACTCATTCCCCTACCCTATCCCTGTAACCCTGCATTTCCTTATATACATATTCAACACATCCCTGTGGGTAATTTAGCTGGTGGAAACAACCTCCCTGCTTCTGTCCTCTCTATTCCCTTCATATTTTTATATGTTTCGATATGATTCCAACCCCCGCCACCTCCCAACCCAATTCTTCTAAATTCCAATCAGTACAGTCCCAGTCTACTCAATGTCTCCTCATTAGACAGCTTACTCATATTCCGGAATCAACCTCGTGAACCTCCTCTGCATCCCCTCCAGTAGCATTACATCGTCTCTTAAGTAAGGAGATCAAAACTGTACACAGTACTCCGGGTGTAGCCTCACCAGCTGCCTACATAGCTGCCGCATAATCTCCTTATTTTTAAACTTCTTCCATCTAGCAATGAAGGACAATATTCCATTTGCCTTCTTAATTACCTCCTGTACCTGCAAACCAACTTTTTGTGATTCATGCACAAGGACACGCATCTGCACCGCAGCATGCTACAATTTTTCACCATTTAAATTTTTCTGTTATTCCCACCAAAATGGATGACCTCATTTACCAACATTGTACTCCATTCATCAATGCCTTTCCCACTGACTTAACTTATCTACATTCCTCTGCAGACTTTCAGTGTCCTCTGCACACTTTGCTTTCCCGCTCATTTCAGTGTCATCTGCAAACTTTGACACATGACACTTGGGCCCCAACTCTAAATCAGCTATGTAAATTGTAAATAACTGCGGTCCTGACACTGATCCCTGAGGCAAACCACTAGTGACTGATCGTCAACCAGAAAAACATCCATTCATCCCCACTCTTTGCTTTTTGTTAGTTATCCAATTTTCTACCCATGCTAATAAATTATCCATAATGCAAGTATCTTTATCTTATGCAGAAGCCTTTGGACAGCACCTTGTCAACTACCTTCAGGAAATCCAGATACACCACATCCATCGTTGTCCATCATGCTCATAATGTCCTCAAAGAACTCCAATAAAGGAGGCCATTCAGCCCATCAATTTCATGTCATATCCCACCCATCCTGGCAGTCAATTCCCATAGCCTTGCAAGTTTGTAAATGCCTCTCCAATTTTGAAATCATTCAATGCCTCTGCTTCTACCACACTCATGGGCAGCACGTTCCAGGTTATGACTACTTGTTTCACAAACAGCCCTTGCACTTCTTGCCCTAAAGCTGAAAACTGTGTCCTCTAATCTTCATACATGGACATTGTTTGTCCTTGGCTATTTTATCTAAATCTGTCATAATCCGGAACATTTCTATCAAATCTCCCATCGATCTCCTCTGTTCCAAACAGAACAATCCAGCTTTGCCAAACTCAGTTTGTAACTAAAATCCGTCAACCCTGGAACCATTGTGGTTAACCTCTTCTGCAATTTTCCTCACCTTTCTTGAAGTGTGGTGACTGGAACTGGACATGATATCCTACTTCAGTCAAGGGGACAAGTAGCTGACACCCAAATAACTGTCAGAGCCTCTCAGTCATTAATTACTTAGGTGCTACTCAATGATGAATCCGTAAAAAAACACCAGAAGTAGTTTCATTTCATGTACCAATCAGAGTCATGAAGAGATAGTTGTGACAGGAAGAAAGAGATCTCTGCTGCATTTAGCAATAATAACTAATTGAGGATACTTTATGAATCAAAAACAGACATCCAGGAAGTCTCACCAAGAAGTCATTTGATCACTTAGGAAAGGCTAAAATCCATCTCGCTTTCCCATTGATAAACCCTGCCTCATTCCCTGCTCTTCCCCACATAAACCTGATCTCAGTCTCTTCCCCAAACCCCACCCGCAAAAAACTCCACCTCACCCTCAGATTAACCCTGCCTCATTCTCTCCTCCTCTGCAATAAAACCCCACCTTGCCCCCAGATAAACATCATGTCACCTATGAGCCCAATCAAGATCAGTCAAGATCCACCTGGAACTACTGATCATCTGAAGTCCCACAAATTCTTTATATCCTCTGAATCCTTCACCTAGATTCATTAATAAAAAGTAATAAACAGAAAATAACTGCCAACATCAAGTCCAGTCAGTTCTCAATGCTTCATTTATGACTGTTGTTACCAGAAACTCTGATCTTTGAGAGAAGTCTCTGTGTACTGTACACAATCAAAAGCTTTCACAATTCAGGGCAGGCAATTTCCAGTTTCTCTTATCTTGTTGACTTCTTTCAAAATTGTCATCAAGTTATTCATACCACTCACTGTGTTAAATAGATTGATCAGTTTTTGTACTTTTGATCTATTAGTCCTATTAGTTGGGTAAAGGCCGATATAACCTTTAACCACGTCAACACCAAAGCATTTCCCACTATCAAAGCTTCATCAACCGCTTGCAAACCAGAAAACAAAAACAATAATTTATTTCCTCATACTCACTAAAATCATTTGGAAATTGCTTTGAATGGAAGAATCCAAACTGCGAGTATCCAATTTATTCTTTCTCATCCCACTGACCTTGAGTTCTTGAATAAATCTGTAAATAATGTAGGGTAGTGGAAATAGTTGTGTACATATATAGATATAAAATAACTATGATTACTATCAAACCTCAACATTATGAACTCAACGAATATTGAAGTGGAGTCACCATAAAAGGACATACAGATCATTAAAGTATCATGTTTGGAAAATAATCAAAAAGGCTGACTGGAATGCCATCCAGCATAATCACAAGAACAAGAATCCAGGTGAAGCTACGCTTCAGCTAGACCACATTAGCAGTTCCAGAACAGTTCTGGATTTCAAATCTTCAGAAAGGTATACTAGACTTAGTGGGAGCACAGTATAGATTCATAAGAATAGTAAAGATTTAAGTTACAGTCAGAAAATATGAACAGAAAGATAGTTTTGCCCATTCTGTTCTTTTTCCACTTGCTGGGGAATCTAGGCTAAGAAACGTAGTGTTAAAAATTACACCTAAACCCTCAAAAAATTTGAAACAATTTCTATGTGCCCAGGTTTATTATTAATGCCAATGACTACCCTGCAAACTGCAACTGGTGCTTAAATCATGTGTTAATTTCAAAGTTCGGGTTTGGCAATGCTTACTGGTTGAAGGTGTCAAAGGATGGGGAGAAAGGCAAGTATATGGAGTGAGTTTTCAGAACGCCCAGGATTGCACTGAATGACACAACAGGCCAAGAGCTGAATTGCCTCCTCCCATTCATTTGATCCTTTGATTGCCTTCCTTCAACCAGGAAAAAAGATGCTGAAATAGAGTGTGCAGAAAAAAAACTAAAGATGAAAATAAAACAAAGGGAACATGAGAAAATATTACCAGGTACCATAGATGGAAGTCTTTCAAAAAAAAAATCAAAAACTAAACATATAGTCAAATGGAAAGGCACGAATGATTAAAGATTAAGTAAAATATCTTCTTATGGAGACAGAAGACCTGGTTGGGATCCACTTTGCATCTACCTACCATACAGAATAACATCAAAGTTGCAACAAAATAGAAAGTCATAAGAAATTTAAGGAAAGACAGATAAGAAGAAGGTACTTAAAAGCTGGCAGCTCTCAAAATAGGAAAAAACACAAAGTTTAGAAGGCCCTTGGTGGGGGTGGCCAGGTGGCTAAGTGTGGCAGGGAAAGAGAGAATGAGAAATAACAACAGAATCCAATCATATTCTCAAAGGACGTAACAGACATAACAGCATTAAATCATGGACAATAAGTTAGAATTGACAGCCAAATTCATCTTCCCCCCTACCCTCAAGGTTCAAAAGGACAACTGTAGCTCATACCTTATGTTGCAGCTGAAATGAGCCAAGCAGCACACCTGGAGCTTTCCAGATGCACCATGACTCAATAGTCATTCAATAACTAAATACCCACAAAGCTGACCAGAGCACAGATGATTGAAAACATCAAACCCAACATGCAAGTGATAGCATTTTAATCCTATGGATACATCTTTCCTAAAATATGTCACCTAAATCTCCATGCTTTCACGCTTAGCCACTCCATAATGACAGTGTGTTTGAATGCCTGTGCACAACTCACACTATGCACCAAGTAATAGATGATGCAGTGGTACAGACATTATACACCCCACACACAGACTCACACTGAATGGTGCAGCTGCACAGATTATACAATGCACATGCGCGCACATATACACAGGGTGGTGCAGTGGTACAAACATTACACACCTCATACACACTGGATGGTGTAGTACAGACAATATGCCACACATACTGGAATAGAAAGTGGTATAAACAATAAGGCACACACACTGGATGGTGCAGTGGTACAGGCATTATACACCACGCACATTGTCTGTACTACACCATCCAATGTGCCACACACTGGATGGTGAAGTGGTATAAACAATACGCCACACACACTGCAATGTGAAGTGATACAGACAATGAGCCACACATACTGGATGGTGAAGTGGTACAGACAATAAGCTACACACACTCTGGGTGCTGCAGGAGTACTGACAATACACCATACACACTAGATGGTGCAATGGGATGAAACATATTTCACTAAGCATCGTCACTTCAGTCTGAGCATAGATGGAATGAATCTTGCATTTACAAAGTAGATATTCTATGTCAGCATGAAAATACTCTAATCATTTTAATGACAATTTGCTTTACATGAGGCCTACAGCCCAAGTATGACTGTTCAAATGGACTTTGAAAACCTTAGTATAATTCAACAAAACAGCAAAAAGCTGTACAAAGTTAGCAACATTTAAAACACATCAATCAGTTACTACCCAATTTTCACGAGTAGGACCTTGTTCTGCACAAAACAGCACTGTCTGCTTATGTTTTAAATATCAACCTCTCTAGTTTCCATATTTTTGTTTGGTAGGTATGTAATAACTGGAATGGCTAGAATCTTCAGGGAGGTGACATACTGCCTGTCTTCTTGAATATAATGTCTTGCTGAGCCATTCTGCTCTGTGACGGGTCAGCCTTGATGTGTGGGGGACTACAGCCAGCCCAGTCAAGGGACCATTGGAATTTTTACAACAATCCACTATGGCTTGAATTAAAAAAGAACTCAAATTTAAAATGAATTCAGATTTTCAAGTTGTAATAGCAGTATGTGAACTGACAACCTCTATGTAACATGTCCAGTCACAAGCTACCACACTCTTTCCAAAGTTCCAGAGACCTGATAGTGCACAAGTCCTTTTTGACGTACCCAGAATGAAATCACCCACCAACATCAGAGGCTCAAGGCTCCTAAATATGAAGAAACTAACAGTTTACCAGTAGCAAGCCAAGCACAGTGAGGAAACAGGCTGGAAAAAGGAGAACGCCTGAGCAAACATTCAGAAAGATTAATGAGGGCAATTCACAGCAACACCAACTTGCTTTCCCATCGTGCAGTCACTCAATTGACCAGAACAAGGAATAAAGCACATTTATTCAAATTTATACACAGGAATTAGGAGATCTAGGCCATTCTGCCCCTCAAGCCTATTCTCAATTTGAAAAGATTGTAGCTTATCTCATTGTGGCCTCACTGTCTATCTGCTTTGATCGTTGACTCCATTGTGAATCAAAATGTAACTTAACTCTGCCTTAACAATATTCAGTAAATCTGCCTCCACAGCTCACAGACATTATCCTCAGATTGGAAAAATATCTCCTCAGCGGAATCGTAAATGAGAGGCACTATTTCTGAACCGTGACCCCTAATTTTAATCTCTCCGTCTCTTTAAAAGGGAAACATCCTTTTAACATTCATCTTGTCAAGGTTCCTCAGGATTTTACACAGGTTCAGCAACATCATCTCTCATTCTTCCCAACATCAATGGATACAAATCAAACCTGTTTGACTGTTTCACATAAGTAAACCGTTTCAACTCAGGAATCAGTCAACTGAACCTTCTCTAAACTGCATCTATGCAACTGTGTCCTCTCTTAAATAAGGAGACCAAACTGTACTCTACATGTGGATAAATGTGAGGTGCTGCATTTTGGTACAACAAACAAGGGTAGGGCTTAAACAATTATTGGTAGGGCCTTGAACAGTGTTATAGAACAGAGGGACGTAGGTGTTCAGGTCCACAATTCTTTGAAGTTTGCGCCACATATGGACAGTATGGTTAAAAAGGTATTTGACACGTTTGCCTTCATTGCTCATTCCTTTCAGTGTAGGAGTTGGGAAGTCATGGTGAGATCGTATAGGACACTGGTGAGCCCTCTTCTGGAATACTGTGTCCAGTTCTGATCACCCAGTTATAGGAAGGATACTATTAAACTGGAGAGGGTTCAGAACAGATTAATCAGAATGTTGCTGGGTATGGAGGATCTGAGTTATAAAGAAATCCTGGACAGGCTGGGACTTTTTTCAATGGAACGAAGGAGGTTGAGAGGCAACCTTACAGAAGTTTATAAAATAATGAGGGGTATAGATAGAGTTAATGATAATTGTCTTTGCCTAGGATGGGGGACTTCAAAACAAGGGGGCACATTTTTAAAATGAGAGGAGAGAGATTTAAAAAAGACATGTGGAGCAAAGTTTTCACACAGAGGGTGCTTGTGTGTGGAATGAACTTCTTGAGGAAGTGGTGTATGCGGGTACAATACAATGTTTAAAAGCATGTGAATAGGAAAGGTTTGGAGTAATATGGGCCAGAAGCAGGCAGTTGGGACTAGCTTAGTTTGGGATTATGTTCGGCATGGTCTGGTTAGACCAAAAGGGTCTGTTTCTATGCTGTATGACTCTATGTATTCTCACCAATGACTTGTATAATCTCAGCAAAAAAAAAACTTACCTAATTTTAACATTCCATTCCTGTTGCAATAAACACCAACATTCTAATTGCTTTTTTAGTCACTTACTGTACTCACATTTCTGCTGCACCAGGCCAACCAGATCACTCTGTACCTTTGCACACACATACACTTACGGAGAAGCTAGGAAAACATAAGGGGCAGAAAGGAGTTAAAGGGCTAAATGAGGAAGAAGGGTGGAAGTGATCTCGAATGGAGCATAAAATCTGGTCTGGGTCTACTGGGTTCAACAGTCAGTTTCTATGCCATTGTATTTGTGCAGGCAAAATGATGTTTGGAAAAGCTGGTGTTATTTGCGGATACTACTTATAACCTTCATACAGTAAAATCAAGGGATGAGATATTTTTGGATTTTCAGAAGGCTTTTGAGGAGGTCCCAAGCAGGAAGTCAATAAATAAAACTAGAACATATGGAATTTGAGAGTTGATTAACAGTCAGAAAACAGAATAGGAATAAACAGATTGTTCTCAGTATGAGAGATAATAGGAGCTGCAGATGCTGGAGAATCTGAGATAACAAGACGTAGAGCTGGATGAACACAGCAGGCCAAGCAGCATCATAGGAGCAGGAGAGCTTGACGTTTCGGGCCTAGACCCTTCATCAGAAATGTTCTCAGAATGGTAATGTTACTAGTGGGAGATCACAAACATCAGTGTCAGGGCTATAACTGTTCACTAAATTATTGGATGCGAGGACCAATTGTAATATTTCCAAATTTGCTGATGACACCAAACTGGGTGGAAATCTAATTTCAAAGGAGGGTGCAAGGAGGCTTCGTGAGGTCTTCAGCATGCTAAAGTGAGTGGGCAAGAACTTTGCAGATGGAATACAATGGGAATAAGTGTGAAGTTATCAGCTTTGGTCAGAATATTTCTTAAATGGTGAGAGGCTGGGCAATGTGCATGTTCAACAGGACCTGGATGCCACTATTTGTGAAATTACTTCAAGCTAGCAAGCAAGTTCAACAAGGAATTAGGCAAACAAATGATACATTGGCCATTACACAAAAGGAGATTTGAGTTCAGGAGTAACTTGTCTACAATCATGAAGAGCCTTGGGGGTACCATATTTGGCGAATTGTGTACAGTTTTAGTCTAGTTACCTAAGGAAGGATATACTTGCCATAAGACTTTTTAAAAAATTAATTCATTCAGGGGATTCAGGAGAACTTAAAGTTTGCAAAAGATCCTATTGGACTCGAAACATTAACTCTGTTTCACTCTCAACAGATGCTGCCAGGCCTGTTGAACCTCTCCAGCATTTTGTTTTTATTTCAGGTAACACCCAGGTGTGATTCCCCTCGAGTAGGGGATACAATTATGGCAATGTCAGTGAATGCCAAAGGGCAATGGATACATTCTCTCTGGTTGGAGATGGCCTGGCATTTGAGAAGTTTAAATATTACTTGCCACATTGCACAATCATCAGTGAACATCCCCAGTTCTGACCTTCTGATGGGAGAAGGTCATTGATGATGCAGCTGAAGATGGTTTGGCCTAACACACTACCTGAAGAACTCCACCAGAGATGATTTGGATTTGAGGTGGCTGACCTTGAACAACCACAAGCATCTTCCTATGTGCCAGGTATGACTCCAGCAAAGAAGTTTTTGCAATTTCCATTGACTTCAGTTTTGCGAAGGCCCTAAGGTTTTGGAGTAGATCTGTAGCTCGGGTTGCGGGTGCTGAGATTGGTTGGCTTGCCAAGCTGGTTTGTTGTTCCGCAGACGTTTCATTGCCGTGCTTGGTAACATCCTCAGTGCAGCCTCTGATGAAGCCTTATGTGTTTTCCCGCCTGGTTTTTAAACTCTGGGGTCAGTTGCGATGGATTGCCTCAGTTCCGGGTTTCCTCCGTAGTGGAATGTATATGGGGTCGAGTTCAATGTGTTCATTAATAGCATGCTTCGTGGAGTGCCATGCTTCCAGGAATTCTCATGCTTGTCTCTGCCTAGCCTGTCCTATGATCTTGGTGTTGTCCCAGTCGAAGTGGTTGTTCTCCTTGTCCATGTGGATTGAGATGAGTGAGTATTGGTCGTGTCTTTTTGTAGCCAGCTGGTGTTCATGTACTTTTGTTGTTAGTTTCCTTCCTGTTTGTTCGATGGAGTGTTTCTCACAGTCTCTGCAGGGGATCTTGTAGATGACATTGGTCCTGTCCATGGCAGGGAGTGGGTCTTTAGTTTGGGTGAGCACTTGTCGTAGGGTTGATGTAGGCTTGTGTGCCACTCTGATGCCTAGCGGTCGTAGGAGTCTTGTGGTGGGTTCTGACGTGTTCTTGATGTAGGGTAGTGTGAGGAGTGTGTCGGGGCGTGTAGAATCTTTCTGATGCTGTTCCTGTAGGCATCTCCTGACCCAGTTCTTTGGATATCCATTATCCTTGAACACTTGGAACAGGAGGCCCCTTTTTTCCACAGTTGTTCAAATATAGCCTGGATGTCAAACCAGTAATCTCACTTCTGGAATTCAGCACTTTTGGCCATGTTTGTACCAAGGTTATAATGAGATCAGGACCAAGTGGCCTTGGCAAAATCCAAACTGAAGGTCACTGAACAGGCTATTGCTAAGTAAGTGCTGTTTGGTAGCACTGTCGGTGGCCCCTTTATGAGCTTACCCATTATTTAGGAAAGACTAATCGAGCAACTGAAGGGCAGTAATTGGTCGGGCTGGATTTGTTGTGCTGCGTACAGGATATAACTAGGCATTGCTGGGTAGATGCCAGTGTTGTGATTGGACTGGAACAGCCTGGCTAGGGGCACAACAAGTTCTGGAGCACACATTTCAGTATTATTGCTATAATGTTGACAAGGCCTGAAGCCTTTGCAGTATCCAGTACCTCCACTTGTTCTTTGATTCACGAGAGAATCTAATTGGCTGAAGACTAGCACCTATGAAGCTGACGATCTTCGGAGAAGACTGCAACATAGGTTTGCCAGATGAGTACCCGGTAAAGGGGATTGTGTTATGGAGAGAGTTTGGAAAAAAACAGGTCTGTATTCCTTCGACTCTCGTAGAATGAGGGGTGACCTCACAAGTTTGCAAAATTCTTGCAGGAAGGACACAAGATTTTCCCTGGCTGGTTGCCCTAAAATTGAGGGATACAATTTCAGAATTAAGGGCCATTTAGGACTGAGATGAAGAGAAATTCCTTCACTCAGAGGGTGGTGAAACTTTGAAATTCTTAACGGCATTTAAATGGTCGTTGGATAAACATATGGCTGATAATGGAATAGTGTAGGTTAGATGGGCTTCAGATTGGTTTCACAGGTCAGCACAACATCGAGGGCCGAAGGGCCTGAACTGCACTGTAATGTTCTATGCTTACCCCAGAGGGCTGTGGAATCTCAATCACTGAGCAGGTTTAAGATAGGAATTGATAAATTTCTGAAGGCTAATAAAAGCAAAAGGACATTGAGGTAGCACAGGAAAGTGGCACTGAGTTAGATGATCATATATGATCTAATTGAGTTGTGCAGCAGATTTAATGCCATGTAAATTATTTAAATAATATAATCTACTTACCGCGAACATGATGCCGGTTTCATTAATCCGGAATCTCTTTTCTGTAGTAACCTGGTGAGATCCAGACCCATTCTAACCACTGGCTGCTTTCAAAACAAAAAACGTTAGGAATGCAGTGATCAAAGACAGTCACGCGCGGCTTCATTAAAAAGCCGACACCGGTTACTTGACAAAAGCAGCACCTCCCTGAGCCTTGCACAGAAGATGACACTGTCATTGGGGAATACAAAAGTCAACTGAACTCAGAAATAAAATGTGAAGTAGGGACTCAGCCATCTGGCCCTCAGGTTACTCCACTAGTCAATCAGACCATTGCAGATTGCTACCTCAGCCTCACCTTCCTGCACTCTTCCCCCATATACCTTCATTCACTTAGTGTCAAATCTACCAGGCCAGTCTGACAAGGCTTAGCAAGTGAGCATCTACACAGATCAGAGGTACAGAATTGGAAAAATTCACTACCTTGAGTGTGAAGGAAATTTTCCACATCTCAGTCATAAATGTTCAACAGTTTGTTCTAACACCAAGACCCTTGTTCTAAACTCTCCAGAGAGGGGAACCATCCTCTCAGAATTAGGTCTGTAAAGCTCTTTGTGATAGCATTTTGTGCTTCATTTAGATCAGCTCTCATCCTTTTAAACTCCACAGAATATAGACCTGATCCACTCAATTGCTCCTCCTCAAACAATCCCTCATTCCAGGAAGCATTCACTAAACTCCCTCACACACAGCACTAGATTTTCTCAGGCAAGGAGATCAAAACTATACATAGTATTCCAGAAGCAATCTCACCATGGGCCCGTATGAAAATGTAAGGCTTCTTCACTTGTACTCTGATCCCGTTGCAATAAAAGCTAAAGGAACTTCATGGAGACCTACAGCACAGAAAAAGGCCAATCAGCCCACTGCATCTGTGCCAGTCAAAAGCAGCCATCTAACTATTCTAAGCCCATTTTCCAGCACTTGGCCCATAGCCTCATATACCTTGGCATCGCAATGCACATCTAAAAACTTAAATTTTATGACTATTTCTGCCTCTACCACTCTTACAGGCATCAAGTTTCAGATTCCCACCACCTGCTGCATCAAAAAGGATTTTCCTCATGTCTCCTCTAAACCTTACCTTAAATCTATACCCCAGTCATTGACTCCTCTATCAAGGGGAAATGTTCCTCCCATGTACCCCATCTATGCCCCTCTTAATTTTGCACATCTCAATCATGTCCCCTCTCAGTTTCCTCAGCTCCAAGGAAAACAACCCCAGTCTATCTAAATAAAAACCGAAAGAACTGCGGATGCTGTAAATCAGGAACAAAAGCAAAGTTGCTGGAAAAGCTCAGCAGGTCTGGCAGCATCTGTGAAGGAGAAAACAGAGTTAACGTTTTGGGTCCAGTGACCCTTCCTCAGTTCTCTGGACCCAAAATGTTAACTCTGTTTTCGAGTTTTCAAAGAAAAGTTTTAAAAGAAGAATCGCAGATATACGTGGGAAGGGAGAAAAAAAATTGAGTTGAGGTAGAAAGAGATGAGTATCATTGGGCAGGAGCAGACAGCAACGATGGGTCTGTCTGGGCAGTCCTGTTTGTACATATTAGAAGGAGATAGAAGTGGGCCACATAAGCTTGGGATCTATGAGCTTGAAGGTAGTGGTGGGGTTGGGGTTAGGGGGATAACCAGATGAAATGAGACTAGTGACAGTTGTGCAAACAATGGCCTGGTATTGAATGGTGGGGTCAGGTCCAGGAGGTGATAGAAGCAGAAATCTGAGATTTGGTGTTCAGCCTCCACAATGTAGAGGTCAGTAGACCTTTAGTTTTAAAGCATTTTAAAACCTTTTTTTAAATTTGTTAAAAAGTGAGATACAGGGACAGAATAAAGCAAATAAAGCTATAAGATTCCATTGTTACGAACAAATAGCAGTAAAGCTCACTGAGCAATGTTACAACAGTAATACAATCTTCAATGCCTGTATGACTTATTTCTGAGACCTGGAGTTAACATGCAGTTCATTTGGGCAAAAGACAGTGATCAAACACCCTGCAGTGCACATTAAATATTAAATAATATTAAAGCAGATCCCACAGATTTCTGAATGACTCCCTCACTGTTGATGGCATGGGTCATCAAATCTCATTAAAATTTCACTTTAATTGATCCAACTTTGAACCTCCCTCTCACAAGCAACTCTGTCATGGCCAACTCCTGTTCTAGGCGATCATCCTCCTTTCCTGGAGCTTCTCAGTACTCATTCATTAGCAAAATTCTAGCCCTCAATGTCTAATGTCACACAGCCAGTTCTTCCCCTGAGCTCGAATCCTACTTTGATCAACTGGGAAGCATTGGTAATTGGAGGGACCATGGGTGTCTTTGTACACAAATGAGAAAGCTCACATGCGGGCACTGCAAGAGAGAGACCTTAGATAGGAAAAAATTACTGTAGATGATGGAATCTGTGCTGGATCTTAGCGGACATGTTCACTAGTCATTTAAAGTAGTGGGACACATAGATTGAGAACACAAATGAAATACTTGCCTTTATTTGCTAAAGCACAGAATTTAAGTACAGGGAGGTTATGCTGGAACTGAATAAAATGTTGGTTACGCCACAGCTAGAGTACTGTGTGCAGTTCTGGAATCCACATTATAGGAGGAATGTCAAAGCATTAGAGGGGGTACAGAGGAGATATACCAGGATGTTGCCTGAACTGGAGAGTTTCAGTTATAAAGAGAGATTGGATAGACTGGGAACAAAAACAAAGTTGCTGGAAAAGCTCATCAGTTTCCAGTTTGCAGCTCCATCTGCTTCCTCTTCACTATTTACATACCCATGCCCCATCAGGATGGTCTCGGGGTGTCTGCTTCTTCCTGAAAAAAAATGGCCTGAGCTGTCCGGATCCCCTACCACCACCCTCCTCCTCCACCTTGCTGAGCTCATCCTCACTTTAACCAACTCTCCTTTAACTCTGTGTACAGCTGGAGGAACACAGGAGGCCAGGCAGCATTAGAGGAGTAGGAAAGTCCTGACCCGAAATGTCAACTTTCCTACTCCTCTGATGCTGCCTGGCCTGCTGTGTTCCTCCAGCTCCACAGTGTGTCATCTCTGACTCCAGCATCAGCAGATCTTACTATCTCCTTTAACTCCTCCCACTTTCTTCAGATCAAAGGGGTGGCTTTGAGTGCTGGTATAGGCCCCAATTATGCCAGTCTCTTTGTGGGGTACGTGGAACATTATTCCAGCCCCCACCCACAATATTTTTTTCTGGAAAGTCAACGATATCATCGA
Organism: Ginglymostoma cirratum; assembly: GCA_024137785.1. Lineage (NCBI taxonomy): Eukaryota > Metazoa > Chordata > Chondrichthyes > Orectolobiformes > Ginglymostomatidae > Ginglymostoma > Ginglymostoma cirratum. The sequence goes on from JAHRHZ010000133.1 coordinate 395,918, forward strand.
TGCTGCCTCCCTCTATCTTCCAGAATTGGAAAAGTCTATCAATTTCACTTCCCGTTTACACACCGCACTCACCTTCACCTGGTCCTTCTCAGACTCCTCCCTTTCCTTCCTCAATGTCTGTTTCCATTTCCAGGGGTAGGCTGGCCACCAACATTCACTACAAATCCACTGTTGCCCACAGTTAACTTGACTATACATCCTCACACCCTGCTTCCTGTAAAGGCTCCATTCCCTTCGCCTCCATTGCAAGTGTTCTGATGATACCAAGTTCTACAAAGGGGCCTCCAAAATGTCCACCTTCTTCCTCAACTGAGGATTCCCCACTACTGAGGTTGACGGGGGCCCTCAACCACCTCCCATATTTCAGCTGTTATGCTGTCTCTCCCCTCCCAGAGTGATCGGGTCCCCGTCAGCCTCACCTACTCTCCCATCAGCATTCACATCTACAGGATTGCAAACTGCCATTTCCACTATCTCCAGCAGGATATCACCACCACCACACATATTTTCCTCCCCTCCCTTGTCAGCTTTCTGCAGGGACTATTCGATCTGAGATACCCTGATCCACTCCTCCACTCCCTATACCTACACAGCACCTTCCCATGCAATCACAGAAGGTAACACCAGCCCATTTATTTCCTCTCTCCTCATTATCCAGACACACTTTCCGGGTGAAGCAATGATTTAAATGCACTTCACTCAATCTAGACTACTTTATTCACTACTCCAGCCTTCTGGACACAATATTGAGTTCAATTATTTTAGAGCCTGAACACCTCCTTCCGTGTCATCACACGGATGACACCACAAACAACCCCATTGTTAGTTACTACAAGTTCATTAGGAGCTATTCATTCTCCTGGGCTGAATTTAACATATTCCTTTGCTTTTCTCTTTCTCTGGGCTCCAATTCCAACTATCTTTCAGGCCTTACCCCTCCCTGCCAAACCTGTTGTGTTTTTTCCAGCAATTTCTGTTTTTGTTAAAAATAAAAATTATTGGTTCCTAGCCAGATAGTTTAAGTAAATTTGGAAAACTGGTCTGGGACTGTAACGAGATAATATCAGTCCTGTCATCTAGGTAATTGATACACATTATGAAATAGCTGAGACCCAGCACTGACCCTTGCTGTTACTGCCTGCAGACCTTAAAATAAGACATTGATTCTGAGGCCTTTCTATCCAAAAATGTTATCACATCCTTACAGATCTCATAAACTTTTCATAAAAACAAACTACAGCTCTAATAACCTTAGCTTTAGCATCCTCTTCCAACTTCTCCAATCGTTTTTCCTCCATTTCCATTTTTCTGATTGATTCCCAAGTAAGAGGGTTACAGTTATTATGTCCAGGTAACAGCCTAAAATATCGGTCCTTTTTGCGATCATAGTAAAATCCAGGTAACTCTGGGGGGAGAAAAGGAAAAATACTGATTACTTAACCGCATGAACTGTTTCACTTTGACATCCAAACATGTTGTTTTTAAAATTTCCAGACTCTACTGTGGTGAGGCCCTGAAAAGAAAGTTTGTTAGCCTCAATAGGATCATGGAAGAAATGGAAAACTGACAGGTTATCAATAAACTCTGTTACAAAGTTTAAGGATCTTCTGTTTTGCAAATAGAAGCTTTAAGTACAAAAGGAAATTACAGCTATTTTATGAATCACTGATCAACTTGTGGCTAGAAATCACATCCAGTTCTGGACGCTACAGTGGAGGAAGATTGTCCAGATACTGGCAAGGACACAGTAGATTTATTAGAATGGAACGAGGGTGACGGTTTTGGTTATATGGAGTGTCTGGAGAAGCTGAGGTCCTTCTTTGGTGAGTCCAAATGACTGTCTGTGTGGAGTAAGTACATTCTCCTTGTGTCTGTGTGGGTTTCGTCTGGGTGCTCCGCTTTCCTCACATAGTCCAAAGATATACGGGTTAGGTAGATTGGCCATGCTAAATTGCCGATGTTGTCCAGGGAAGTGCAGGCTAGGTGGATTAGCAATGGGAAATGCAGGGATATGGGGACAGGGTTGGGGGAAATGGGTCTGGGTGGGATGCTGTTCGCACGGCTGATGTGGATTCAGTAGGCCGAATGGTCTGTTTCTGCTCTTTAAAAGCTTAGACTTGGTTATTGGCCACTGGTCATCCGGGCTTTTCAGCTTCAACCTGTCTGTGGCCCGAGGCGATCAACAATTCCTGCTGCTTTTGAATCTTGTGGGGAACCCCAGCTTCATCTGTGATCAGAGCAGAGAAACAACTGGAGGCATAAAAACAGAAGAAAGAGAGTCAGATTGGTTAGACAAAATTGTCTTGGGTCCATCTGCTCATTCCTACAAACAATCCCTTCCATATTCTATTGCCACATGATTTCTGGACCTCATATGTCCCTGAACTCAACAGTGCATCAATGCTCCTTGCTGACGCTTACCTAGTTCCACATCATTAACCATTCTCGAGTCCATTTATGTGTACATTTCAGCCGTCACTCTTGACTCAAGTCCAACGCAACTTTTCAACATCCCTTCACCTTCCCATTCTCCTGCTACTGTCATAGGCTTGACTCCCTCTTGGATAATCTACAACTTCCTCTCTTGGCAATCCCCTGATAGGTTCATCAAAATATTTGGCTCTGACAAACGATGAGCAGCAACCCATTATTCTCTCATTCTTCTCAGAGCTTTTTAAACAAAGATTGCTGGAGTTTATTCCCTTTTCTTCTTGTCCATTCACCTGACAGACTCTTAGTGGCTGTCAGAGATGATCTGCCTGTATTGCTTGCAAAACAAAGCTTTTCACTGTACTTAGGTTACACGTGACTACAATAAATCAAATCAAAGAATGGACATGGTGAAGATGTTTCCACTAATGGGAGAGACCAGAATCAGAGGGTACAGCCTCAGAGTGAAACGATGACCCTTCAGAACGGAGATGAGGAGGAATTTCTTCAGCCAGAGGGTGGTGAATCTATGGAACCCATTGCCATTGAAGGCTATGGATTCCAAGTCACTGAGTATATTTAAGACAGTGATAAATATATTCTTGATTAGTAAGGGGATCAAGGGTTATGGGAAGAAAGCAGGAGAATGGGGTTGAGAAACATATCAGCTATGATCTAATGGCAGAGCAGAATCAATGGGCCGAATGGCCTAATTCTGCACCTATATCTTATAGCTTCACTTCTTAACAGCTACTTATCTCTCAAGCCTCATCCACTCTCAGCCCAACAGCAAGGTAATTTGCCACCAAATGGAGTGCATCCATTCAGCCATCTTTGCCCTACCTGTCCCTTGCCCGAGATCCCCTCCACGTTTCTCCTTGGCCTAGCGCTGAAACATCCATTCCTTTTGTTTCTTTCTGAATGCCTGTTCCTAGTTAATCTCATCACATTGCAGGGGAGGCGATGGCCCAGTGGTATTATTGCTGGACCGTTAGTTCAGAGACCCAGATAATGTTTTGGGGACCCAGGTTCAAATCCCACCATGGCAGAGAAATTTGATGGTGAAGTTTGAATTCAATAAAAATATCTGGAATTAAGAATCTAATGATGACCATGAATTCATTGCCAATTGTTGGGGAAAAACCCATCTCGTTCATTATTGTCCTTTAGGGAAGAAAACTGTCATCCCTACCTGGTCTGGCCTACATGTGACTCCAGACCTACAGCAATTTGGCTGACTCTGAACTGTCCTGGACAATTAGGCATGGACAATAAATGCTGCATAGCCAAAGATGTCTCATCACGTCAATGAATAAAAGACTACTTTAGAATTCCACAATGGCATGGATTCAGCCCCCTCCTGTTTCTCATCCATTTTTTGCTTCTCAGCAAACATCCAAAGCACAGAATTAGTTTGCACTTGTACATTAACATCACCCAGCTCAATCCCTCCACTGTTGCTACCATATCAAACTCCCTAACTGACACAGAGTACCGGATGATCTGAATATTGGGAACAGAGAATATTTTTGATTCTGAACTCCATTTCCTAGCAACTAGCTTCATTTCATTTCCTGGCAACAGTCCTAGACTGAGCCATCTGTTGGAAAGATAATGTTATGTTTAATCCAATTTACAATCACTATGATTGCCCAACTTCCCGCACAAGTTCCCAATCTCTGTTCAGTTTCTGTCGAAACCTCATTCACATCTTTATACCAAGAATGAACTCTTCCATAGGACTCTTCATGGTATCCAACGTTCTAAACTCTGAGACATGAGGGCATCCAAAACTCTGCCACCATGTCTTAACTCTCAACCTGCACACTGTCATCCATGTTCATTGATCTACAAAGGCTTTCGATCAGCAACATCTCAATTTTAAAATCGTCTTCCTTGTTTCCAAAGCAATGCATGGTCTCACTCATCTCTATCTCGATCTCCCTCAGTCTCACAAGTTTCCAAGATATCTGGGCCATCTGAGTCTGGTCTCTTAAAATTGGAAGTCCAACAGATTTATTTTAAATCACAAGCTTTTGAAGCGCTGCTCCTTCGTTAGGTGAGGTGGAGGGAAGAACACAGGCACAGAATTTTTATGCAGAGAGTTAACAGTAAGCTAATTCCCAGGTAATTAACATCGTCAAAAGATAAATACAAATGCTTGCTATTCAGCCTATTGACACCCCACTCACACCATTTGCGTTTATCTTTTGATACTCTTAATTATCTGGAATTATCTTACCATTATCCCTCTGCATAAAAATTCTGTGCTTGTGTGCTTCCCTCCACTTCACCTGATGAAGGAGCTCTGAAAATTTGTGGTTTCAAAAAACCCTGCTGGACTACAGCCTGGTATTGTGCGACTTCTGACTTTGTCTACTCCAGTCCAACATCAAAATCTCCACGTCTTAAAATGGAGGTATTAATCACTCCACCTTTTGCTAGTCATTGCTCCAATTACCAAGGACTGAAGCTCTGGAATACCCTCTCTCTATTTCATTTCTACCTTTTAGACAATTCTTAAAATCTTTCACCGAGAGGTTTGATCATCTGGCCAAATATCTCATGATGTAGTTGATTGCCATATTTTTCATAGAAACAGAAAATAGAATCGTGTCCACGCCATTCAGGCTTCGAGACCGCTTTGCCATTTCAGTTTGTTCATGGTTGATCGTCCAATTCAGTAACCAGTTCCCGCTTTTTCTCCATACCCTTTGATCCCTTTAGCCCTAAGAACTATAGCTAACTCTTTCTTGAATGCATCCAATGCTTTGGCCTCAACCGCTTTCTGTGGCAGAAATTTCAGGCTCACTATTCCGTCTGAGTGAAGAAGTTTCTTCTCATCTCAGTCCTAAATAGCTTAACCCGTATCATTAGACTGACTCCTGGTGCTGGAAACGGAGGTCATCGGGAACAGCCTTCCTGCATTAAAGGCCTAATATAGATTTAAAAAGTTAACAAAGCAGAGAAGGAAAACAGCAAATTCTAAAATCATGAACATTTTGAATAAAGTAAGAAGAATTGTTTCCAGGGACAAAAAGGGGCAGTAACCAAAGGATTTATGACAACTGGAAAAAGAATCAGGAGACACAAGACGGGGGACAAAAGCTGCTGTGTTCAACAGAGGTTGGTGGTAGAAGGCTGTTTTGTGTGACTGCAGCCGGTGTGAGGAAGGTGTTAGGGTACGGAAGGAAATAAATAGATTAGTCAGGCAGCCAATCAGCGGCAGATGGAATTTAATCCTGATAAATTGGGGGGGCGGGGGGGGAGGAGGAGGAGGAGGAGGAGGAACATGTGACATAAACACTTGATATATGAAGAAAGCAGTTAAAGTAGAAATTAAACATTGCTCCCAAGATATTGTACAATTTACATCAAGGGAAGAGGATAACCAGGGAAAGAGTAGGGATTATTAGGGATTTCTACATGAAAATGCACGACATTGGTAGAATGTTAAATAAGCATGTCACATCTGACTTCACTTGGGAGAAGGAAGAAACAGTGCAGAATTCAAGAAATGATCTATGAAGTTCTTGAGCAGATTGATACAAGAAGTGAGAAGATATCGATGGCTTTGGCAGAATTAAAAAAATGGACAAATCCCCAAATCCAGATGAGTTGCATCCCAAGCTGGAAGATGAGGAAAGAAGTGAAGGGGCCTGGACCCAAATCTTTAAATCATCTGTGGCCACAGGGGAGGTGCTAGAGGGCTAGGGAACAGTTAATTGTGTACCACTCTTTTTATAAGGTGGTACAGATAGATCAGAGAACTATAGTCTGATGAGTCTAACATCAGCTGTAGGTATACTGCTGGCTAAAAGAGAGCGGAGAGAGAAAATTAATCTCCACTTAAAAGGCAAGATTTGATCAGGGATAGTCAGCATGGCTTTGTCAGAGACAAGTCATGCCTCACAAATTTGTGGCATGTTTCAAGGAGGTGATAAGTGTGTAGGCGAGGCTAGAGCAGCTGATATAGTTTGTTTAAGGTTCTTGTAAAGATTTGTAGCTTGGGTTGTGGGTGAGGTTGTTGGCCAGAGCGAGCTGGCCTGGTTATCGTACAGATGTTTCATTACCATGCTAGGTAACATCATCAGTGCGGCCTCCGACGAAGCGATGTTGCTCTACTCCGCTTGGAATTTATATGATTCAGTCTGTTAAGTTGGGTTCTGTCATTTCCGGTTCTATTTTGCATGCATATAAATCATATAAATTCCAAGCATGGTGTCAAAACGTCTGTAAGATAACCAGCCAGCTCGGTGAGCAAGCCAACAACCTTGTGTAGTTTATATGGATTTCCCCAAGGCCTTCAACAAGGTGCCATGTGGGAAACTGATAAAGAAGCTCATAGGATCCAGGGTAATTTAGCAAGTTGGATCAACAATTGGCCTACTCACAGGAAACAGAGGTTGGTAGCAGAAGGCTGTTTTGTGTGACTGGAGCTGGTGTGAGAAAAGGTCACCTGTAGTGAAAAATAATTGATTTCATTATGTATCTCTATGCAGGCTGATTTGAAATGCTCCACAACCAATGAAGTAACGATCAAGCAAAAGCAACAATCCTGTTTAGGCCAGCCATGTAAACTCAAAGTTAAAGAAACAAAGTCACAAAGTGGAGTAATTTATGACAACAACTATAGTCATGTTAATAATGGCATCATTGTTAACCTTGCAGAGAATAAATAGTGCTCAACCACCATCTACAAACTCCCCCCACAAGCCACTCACCATCCTAACTTGGAAACATTTTGTCGTACCTTCACTGTTGCTGAGTCATAATCCTGGAATTCCTTCTTAACGGCATTGTGGGTCAAACTACAGCAAGTGGACCACAGCGGTTCAAGAAGGCAGGTCACCACCACCTTCTCAAGGGCAACCAGGGACAGACAATAAAATGCTGGCCAAGCCAGCAATGCCCACAGGAAAACAAAAAGGATCTTATTGAGGTGTACAAAATTATGAGGAATGTAGGGCAGTTAGAAATTATTTTTTGCTCTTAGGTTAGTTAACAGAAGGCACCGATTTAAGCTTATGGACAGGAGATTTAAGGGAGTTTAAAGAGAAATCCTTTCACCCAGAGGGTGGTGGTATCTGGAACTCAACTCCTGAAAGGAATGTAGAGGTGGGAACAATCATAACATTAAAGGCCTATTTAGATGAATACTTAAAACTTCATTGCATGGGATTAGAGTAGATAGGTGCCTGACATAATGGGCTGAAGGGCCTCTTTCCATGCTGTAATACTATATGACTTTATATCTTTGACCAGATTTCAGGTCACCTATACCTATGTCACTCCAAGTGACAGTTCTTTTCATAATGCTCCTCCTGTATTTTGTAATTATACAATGCAATCTAAATACTAGGCAAGGTTGTGGTTTGCCAGGGCCCTGTTGAGGTTATAATTCTCAATGTGGTCTGAAATTAGCCCTTGCTGCTTCCTGTGTATTTTGTCAAAGTACTTTCCAATTTTAGTTAATCAAGAAGAGATAGCAAATGAGATTCCCCATGGAGCCAGAAAATGGATGCCCTGTTTCAACAGATCCTTCTATCACTATGCCAACAGCATTATTCACAAGTTGTACACTGGAAAACTACAAAACTTTCTGGTTAATCAGTTATCTAAAAATTCAGTACTTTAGCCTTCTTTCCTACTCATATGTATCTTACATTGCTTGACACGAATTTTCTTTCAATGCAACAAATGATATTGAATTATCAGGAAGAGACAGTGTTATTACTTAATATGATCCAAAGGAATGCCTGTGATCGAATGGAATGAGAGAACAGGTAATCAATACATTAATGAACAATTAATAGGATTTGGATCAGTTGAGAGCTAGTAGTTTACTAGAATGTGGCTAACTGAAATAAAGCTCTCATATATAAGTCTCCATTTGGTCTCAGTTTGAATACAATTTTCTTTTGCAGTGTAACACCACAAAATGTTGCCAAACATGGAAGTACTTGCCTGGCACATCAGGAGACACTGAGGTACTGCTAGTTGATTCAGTTGCCGAATTATTCTGTTCATTTAAACCACTCTCTGATGCATCAGGATCAGGTTGCTGGTTCCTAAACATCATAACAATTTTAAGAAATCAAATATTAAGAGACATGTCTTTACAGAATTACTTCAAAAATCTGCAACTTTGTAACTACTTTAACACATTAAACAAATGGTTAAACCGAAAATAAACAACAGGATCTACAAATACCCTTTTCTTCAAGTAAATGTTAACTTGATAGGACAGAAAACAAACTATATCATAAGGCAATAAGTCTCCTAATCTCACATACAAAAATTTTCAGATGTTTGGAAATAGGCACTTTGGACAATGGAGCTCCTACAAATAAGTCAATGTCTAAAACCTTTTATTAGCAGTAAGTCATGTTTCAAACTCAACACATCGAGTTTGAGCAACAACTGAAAAACAGGAGAAGGAAATAGAATATTTCCCCAACATGCACCTCAGGCAGCATCACTGAAGATAGAGTACCCAAGAATACTGTGTGTGCGTGTCAGCTCTAAGAGTAAATCAGGCAGTCCTATTCCCTTTCTTTTTCCCCTATAACCTGAATTCCTTATAGATAATCATTGAATTCCTTTTCACATTCACAACTGACTCTGCCTCCATGTAGTCCACGAGGAGATCATTCAGCCTATTATGCATGTGCCTGCTCTGTGGGAGAACAGAACATTAGTTCCAGTTTTCTATTCGTTTTCCTATACCCGACTTTTTTTTTTCTTCAGCATGTACCCAGTTCTTATTTCAAAGGAACCCTACTTGCCTGGACCTTTTAGGTATTGGAATACACACTTAAAAGGTCCGGGGAAGTAGCTTCCTTTGAAATAAGAACTGGCTACATACTGAAGGAAAAAAAAGTGGGGTATAGGAAAACAAACAGAAAACTGGAACTAGGTGTAGAGCTGGATGAACACAGCACGCCAAGCAGCATCAGAGGAGCAGGAAGGCTGATGTTTCGGGCCTAGACCCTTCTTCAGAAATCTGGGATAGATCCCATCCAGATCTGGGGACTTGTCCACCCTAATGCC
>JAHRHZ010000133.1:405800-417102 GCA_024137785.1 Ginglymostoma cirratum
GGCATTAGGGTGGACAAGTCCCCAGATCTGGATGGGATCTATCCCAGATTTCTGAAGAAGGGTCTAGGCCCGAAACATCAGCCTTCCTGCTCCTCTGATGCTGCTTGGCGTGCTGTGTTCATCCAGCTCTACACCTTGTTATCTCAGATTCTCCAGCATCTGCAGTTCCCACTATCTCAGAAAACTGGGACTAATTGTTCTGTTCTCCCACAGCGCAGGCACATGCATAATAGGCTGAATGATCTCCTTGTGGACTACATAATTCTCAGAAAATAATAAATTGTGCCAGGCAAGGGCTGCCAAATGGAATGTGTGTCCTGTTGCACGTGGGGAATCACGGACCCTACCAGCATCCTCCACAACTTCTAAAGCAAGAAGTGCTCCCAAGTGCACAAACATGAGCTTGAGGTTTCGGAGCTGCAGCTGGAGACACTGTGGCACATCTATGAGGCTGACAGACATGTGGATAGTATTATCAAAGAGGTGGCAACACTGCAGCTAAAGGGACTAGGAAAAGAAAAGGGAATGAGTGACCACCAGGCAGTGAAGAAGAATCAAGCAGGCAGTGCAGGAGTCCTTTGCGGTCTCGCTCTCAAATTGATCACATTCTGGAAGCTGAGGAAAGTGTTAGTACCTCAAGAGGGTGCAATCAGTGTTCAGGATTCTAGCACCACAAGCAGCCTGACGGTAGAGGAGGGGAGGAAGAAGAAAGCAGGAGCGATAATCATAGGGAATTCACTAGTTAGAGGAACCAACAGGCATTTTGTGGCTACAGATGCAACTTCAGAACAGTGTGTTAATTTCTTGGTGCCAGGGTCAGGCTATACTGAGAAGTGGCAGGGTATCCTGAAGGTGGAGGGCGATAAGACAGAAGTTGTCAGTACACATTGGTATCAACAACGTAGGTAGAATAAGGGGTGGGGTCTTGCATCAAGAGTTCAGAGAGCTAGGCAGTATAATGAAGAACAGGACCTCAAAGGTTGTAATCTAAGGATTACTGCCAGTGCCACAGACTATTCAGCACAAAAATAGGAGAATAGTGCAGATAAATGCATGGCTGAAGAGTTGGTGCAAGAGGGAGGGTTTTAGTTTGCTGGATCACTAGGATCTTTTCTGGGGAAAGATTGTCCTCTACAAGCAGGATGGCCTGCACCTGAACAAGAATGGGACCAACATCCTTACAGGAGGTTTGCTAGTGCTGTTGGGAGGAATTTAAACTCATTCAGCGGGGCAGAGATCATGGTGCATTACTTCAAGGGAAATAGAGCGTAACTCAGGCAGATGGAGATCAATACACGGTGCATCTAGGGAATAAGTAAATTGAGGAGCAGTTACGTAGGCAATTCACTGTGGGGTGTAAAAACAATAATAGGGCAATTATATTACAGAAATTCAACTTCCTCAATATCAATTGGGATAATCGTAGTGTAAATGGTTCAGAGGGGGTGGATTTCTTGAAACGTACATAGGTCAGTTTTTTATACCAACATGTAGATGGTCCTTCAAGGGATGAAACAGTGCTGAAAGTAATTCTAGAGAACGAAGCTGTCAAGGTGACAGTGGAACAGCATTTTAGTGATAGCGGCCACAACAACATACATTTAAAGTTTGCTATGGAAAAGGAGAAAAATAGGCTCCAAAAAGAGGGTCTTGGATTGGTTTAAGTTGGGATTTATTAAAATAAGGCAGGGTCTGGTCAAATCTAGGACATGGCTGTGCCTACCATGTCTGGTTTTACCACCAGACTATTAATCCAGAAACTCAGCTGGCTCTGGGAACCGTGGCAGATGGTGGAATTTGAATTCAATTTTTTAAAAAATCTGTAATTAATAATCTACTGATGACTATGTATTCATTGTCGATTGTTGAAAAAAACCCATCCAGATCACTAATGTCCTTCAGGGAAAGAACTCGGTCATCCTCAGCTGGTCTAGGCTACATATGACTTCAGACTCCTAGCAATGTGGTTGACTCTTGATTGCCCTCTGAAATGGCCTAGCAAGCCAGTTATACCAATCACCACAAAGTCTCATAGAAAGGAAACCAGATGGATATCGATGGCATCGACCTAGACACCAGAAAAGACAATGGCAGAAACAGCCCTGTCGACCCTGCCAAGACATCGTTAATAATGGCAAAATTGGGAGAGCCGTCTCACAGATTAGTCAAGCAACAGCCTGACATAGTCATATTCACAGAGTCATGCCTTACAATGTCCCAGAACCACCATCTCCATCCCTTCATATGCCCTGCCCCAGGACAGGGGGAGGTGATGGACGAGTGGTATTATGACTGGACTGTTCATCCAGAGATCCAGATGACATTCTGGGGACCAGGTTCAAACCCCGCCTTGGCGGATGGTGAAATTTGAACTCAATATCTGGAATTAAGAGTCTAATGGTGACTGTGAATCCATTGCCGATTGTTGGAAAAGCCCATCTGATTCACTAATGTCCTTTAGGGAAGGAAACTGCCATCCTTGCCTGGTCTGGCCTACATGCGACTCCAGGCCCACAGCAATGTGGTTGACTCTGAATTACCCCCTGGGCAATCAGGGACGGGCAATAAATGCTGCCTGGCCAGCGACGCCCTCATCCCCTGAATGAATAAAGAAAAAAAGACTGGCAGGACAGGCCCAGTGGTGGCAGCACAGTGGCAAACAGTCAGGAGGGAGCTGACCCAGGAGTACTGAACATTGATTCTGGACCTCATGAAGTATCGTTCAGGTTAAACATGGGCAAGGAAATCTCTTCTCAACTGCCTACCACAGTGCTATATGGGACAGACTTCAAATAGGTCTAGCAACTCAACACTGGGCATCCATGAGGCTCTGTGGGCCATCAAAAGCAGAACTGTACTCCAGCACAATGTGCAACCTTATGACATGGCATATTTCCCCACTCATCGAATACCATCAAGCCAGGGGATTGACCCTTGTTCAACGGAGAGTGCAGGAGGACATGCTAGAATCATAGAATCCGAACCTCAGAGCATCCGACCCAGACCAATCCCCCCATAACCCACCTAATCTACACCTCCCTGAACACTACAGGCAATTTAGCATGGCCAATCCACCTAACTTGCACATCTTTAGATTGTGGGAGGAAACCAGAGCACCCAGAGGAAACCCACGCAGACACGGGGAGAAGGTGCAAACTCCACACAGACAGTCGCCCAAGGCTGGAATCGAACCCAGATCCCTAGCGCTGTAAGGCAGCAGTGCTAACCACTGTGCCACTGCGCCGCCACCCTATCAGCTCCAGGCATATCTGAAAAGGTGCGTCAAACCTGCTGAAGCCAAATAGCAGAAGCAGCAAATGAGCATCCCACCCAGACCTATCCCCCTACAACCCACCTAATCTACACATCCCTGAACACTACAGGCAACAAATGATAGACAGAGCTAAGTGATCCCACAATCAATGGATCAGATCTAAGCTCTGCAGTCCTGCCACATCCAATCATGAATGGTGATGGACAATTGAACAGCTCACTGGAGGAGCAAATACAAAAAAAAAAAAAGAGATTTCTGGAAAAGCTTAGCAGGTCTGACAGCATCTGTGAAGAGAAATCAGAGTTAGTAGGAACTGCAGATGCTGGAGAATCTGAGATAACAAGGTGTAGAGCTGGATGAACAAAGCAGGCCAAGCAGCATCAGAGGAGCAGGAAGGCTGACATTTCTGAAGAAGGGTCTAGGCCCAAAACATCAGCCTTCCTGCTCCTCTGATGCTGCTTGGCCTGCTGTGTTCATCCAGCTCTACACCTTCTTATCTCAGAAATCAGAGTTAACGTTTTGGGTCTGGTGACCCTTCCTCAAAAGGCTTTGCAGAAATTTTCAGCCAGAAGTGCTGTGTGGTCCATCTTGGCCTCCTCCAGTGATCCCCAGTATTACAGATACCAGTCTTCAGCCAAGTCAATTCACTCCACATGATGTCAAGAAATGGTCGGAGACGTTGATACTGCAAAAGCTACAGGCCTGATAACATTCCGGCAATAGTACTGAAGGTTTGTGCTCCAGAACGTGCTGTTCCCCCCAGCCAAACTATTCTGGTACAGTTACAAAAGTAGCATCTACCCGACAAAGTGGAAAATTGCCCAGGTATGTCCTGTACATAAAAAGCAGGACAAATCCAACCAGGCCAATTACTGTCCCATCAGTCTACTCTCAATCGTCAGTAAACTGATGGAAGATGTCATCCACACCTGCTCAGCAATAATCTGCTCACAGATGCCCAGTTTGGGTTTCACTAAAACCACTTCGTTCCTAACCTCATTACAGCCTTGGTTAAAACACAGACAAATGAGCTGAATTCCAGAGGAGAGGTGAGAGTGACAGTCCTTGACATCAAGGCTACATTCGACTGAATGTGGCCTCAAGGAGCCCTAGCAAAACTAGAATCAACAGGAACCGGGGACAACAGGTACTGGTAGTTGGGAGTCATATCTCGTACGTAGAGAAATAGTTGTTAGATCTCAGCTCCAAGACATCTCTGCAGAAGTTGCTCAGGCAAGTGTCCTGGGCCCAACCATCTTCAGCTTCTTCATCAATGGCCTTTCTTCCATCGTTAGAAGTGGGAATGTTCGCTGATGACTGCACAATGCTCAACACTATTCGCGGCTCCTCAGGTACTAAAGCAGTCCATGTTCATTTGCAACAAAGTCTGGACAATATCTAGACTTGGGCTGACAAGTGGCAAATAACATTTGCACCACACCAATGCCAGGCTATGATCATCACTGATAAGAGACATTCTAACCACTGCCCCTTGACAGTCAACGGTGTTACCATGACTGGATTCCCCACTATCAGCATCCTGGGGGTTATCATTGACCAGAACTGGACTCACCGCATATTCCCCCACTCAACCAATACCATCAAGCCAGGGGATCGACTCTTATTCAACGGAGAGTGCAGGAGGACATGCTAGGAGCAGCTCCAGGCATATCTGAAAAGCTGGTGTCAAACCTGGTGAAGCCAAATAGCGTAAGTAGCAAATGGTAGACAGAGCTAAGTGATCCCAGTTAGAAGAGCAGGTCAGAGACGAGGAATACTGCAGCAAGTAACTCACCTCCTGACTCCCCAGTGCCATCTAAAAGGCACAAGTCAGGAGAGTGATGGAATATTCCCCATTTGCCTGGATGAGTGACGATCCAGTAACTCTCAAGAAACTTGACAACATCCAAGATTAAAACAGCCCCACTTGATTGGCACCAGATCCACAAGCATTCACTCCCTCCACCCCTGACACTCAGTTGTATACACTGCTACTATCTGTAAGATGCAATACAGAAATTCACCTAAGATCCTCGGACAGCACCTTCCAAACCCACGACCACTTCCAGCTAGAAGGACAAGGCTAGCAAATACATGGGAACACCACCACCTTCAAGTTCCCCTGCAAGCAACTGACAATCCCAACTTGTAAATATATTGCTGCTTCTTCACGGAGTCAAAATCCTGGAGAAAATAAGGACTGTCGATGCTGAAAGCCAGAGTCTACAGATGTGAGGTTGGTAAAGCACAGCATATCAGACATGCTTAGAGGAGCAGGAAAGTCAACGCTTTAGGCTGAAAACCTTCATCAGGACTGAATCCTGGAATTCCTTCCCTAACGGCATTGTGGGCCGCCCCACGGCAGGTGGGCTGCAGCAGTTCAAGGCAGCAGCTCACCACCACCTTCTCAAAGGCACCTAAGGATAGGCAATAAATGCTGGCCAGACAGCGGCATCCACATTCCACAAATGATTAAAAAATTTAATCTAGGAAAAGCTACTTTAGAGTAAATCTACAGAACAGTGGAAGGTGCTTAAAAAGGTACCGGATGAGTACAAGCCCAACATTCTCTCTTTATGATAATATGTAGGAGCAACAAAGCCTAGAGAACACTGAATTCTAGGAATATTCACCACTGGATAAAAAAAGAACAGAGTACGATGGACGCAAAATAACAGAGGCAAGAGAGGAGTACAGGAAGAGGAGGGGGATCTCAAGAAATCAATTAGGAGGGTGGTGCAGGGACAGTGATAGGAAAACACTGACGGGCAATCTGTGTGTGAAGCCGGAGGAAATTGGAAGAGTGTTAAATGAGTACTTCACATCTGTCTTCACTGGGGAGAAAGCAAGTACAGAACTTGAGAGGATGGTTAACTGTGAGACCAGATCACTACAAGAAGTGAGGAGGTATTGGAGGTTTCAGCAGTTAGAAGTGGACAAATCTGGGGCCACGTACTAGTGAGAGTAGAAATAGGAGAACAGGGTAGGTTAATGAATGGTTGAGGAACTGGTACAAGGATATTTTTGGACACTGGGATCTCCCCGGGGCAGAAATGACCTGTAAAAGAGGGACACGTTGCACCTGAACAGGAGGAGAACCAATTTCCTGTTGGGGAGATTTGCAAGAGCTACTCCGGAGGTTTTAACCAGTATGGCAGCGGCAGGGTGAAGAATCCTAAGCAGTTGTGAGAAAAGAGTGAAGGTTCAGGCTGCTTCAGAAGTTAAAGGGAGCAAGTTAATTAGACAGGGCAGTCAAGAGCAAGGCAGAGAATGAGGTAAGACTGATGAATTAAATTGCATTTATTTCGATGGAAGAGGCCTAAAAAGTAAAGCAGATGAACTCAGGGCATGGATAAGAACACAGGACTGGGATATCATAACTATTATTGAAACATGACTACGGGAGAGACAGGACTGCCAGCTCAATGTTCCGGGGTATAAATTTTATAGCAAGGATAGAAAGGGAGAGAAGAGAGAAAAGAGAAAAGAGAGAAGTGGAGATGGCGTTTTTGATTAGGGAAAATATCACAGCAATACTTAAAAAGGATTTTCCTGGGGGATTGTCAAGTGCAGCTATATGGGCAGAACTGAGAAATATGAAGGGGGCCTTTACCTTGGTGGGATTGTACTCTCGGCCTCCCCAATAGTCAGTGGGAAATTGAGGAGCAAATATGTAGTGGGATAGTAAGTATTTTCATAGTAGGGGATTTTAACTTTCCAAACACAGACTGGGATTTCCATAGCATTAAGGTCCAGAAGAAACAAAACTCTACCTTCTCTTGGGATATAAGGAAGGGCAAGTGACTGAGGTGTTAGTGGGGGAGCACTGTGGGAATCAGTGACCATAATTCTATTAGTTTCAAATTAAATTGAGCAAGGCCAACTTTGATGGTACTAGACAGGAACTTTCAAAAGTTGATTGGAGTACACTGTTTGCAGGTAAAGGGATAACCGGCAAGTGGGAGGCTTTGAAAACTGAGATAGAGAGAGTTCAGAGGCAATACTTTCCTATTAAAGTTTTCTTTTTCTACATTCATTCATAGCATGAGGGCATTGCTGGCTAGACAGCATTTATTGCCCAGAGGGCAGCTCAGAGTCAACACATTGCTGTGGGTCTGTTGTAGGCCAGACCAGATAAGGATGGCAGTTTCCTCCCCTACAGGACATTAGTGAACCAGGTGGGTGTTTTCCAACAATCGACAATAGATTCTTAATTCCAGATTCTGTTTTATTGAATCCCGCTGAGGCAGGATTTGAACGCAGGTCCCCAGAACGTTATCCGAGTCTCTGGACTAACAGTCCAGTGACAATACCACTAGGCCATTGCCTCCCCTAAGGGAGGAAAAGGCTATTAGGAGTAGGGAACAATGGATGACAAGACACATTCCGGCTCTGGTCAAGACAAGTAAGGAGGCATATGGCAGATGTAGACAGCTAGGATCAAGTGATTCCCTTGAGGAATATAGGGAGAGGTGGAATATACTTTCATACAATAGAATCCCTACAGTATGGAAACCAGCCCTTCAGCCCAACAAGTCCACACCGACCCACAGAGCATCCCACCCAGACCCATCCCCCGATAACCCACCTAATCTACACATCCCTGAACACTACAGGCAATTTAGCATGACCAATTCACCTAGATTGCACATCTTTGGACTGTGGAAGGAAACCCACGCAGACACAGGAGAATGTGCAAACTCCGCACAGCCAGTCGCCTGAGGGTGGAATCGAACCTGGGTCCCTGGCACTATGAGGCAGCAGTGCTAACTACTGAGCCACCGTGCCACCCCATTTTTTGTTTTTGCATGCTTATGAGGGAAATCAGGAGGGCAAAAAGCGGATACAGATAGCTTTGGTAGATAATGTTAAGGAGAATCCAAAGAGATTTTACAAGTACCTCAAGGGAAAGCGAGTAACTAGCAAGAGAACAGAGCCCCTTAAAGATCAACAGGGCCACCTATGATTGGAGCCACAGGAGATGAGTGAGATGCTAAACAAATATTTTACATCAGTGTGGAGAAAGACATTGAAGCTAAGGAACTTGAGGTAATGAATAGTGAAGTCTAGAAAAGAGTACACATTACAGAAGAGGAAGATATCGACATCTTAAAACACTTTACAGTGGATAAATCCCTAGGACTTTATCAAGTATATCCCAGGACATTGTGGAAAGGGAAGGAAGAAATTGTGGGGACGCTAGCAGAGATTTTTATCATCAATAGCCACGGGTGAGGTGCTGGTAGACTGGAGAGTCGTAATGTTGCACTTTTATTTAAGAAAGGCTACAAGGAAAATGCCAAGGAACAATAGACCAGTGAGCCTGATGTCAATGTTGGGTAGGATTCTGAGAGACATGATTTACGTGCATTTGGAGAGGCAAGGAAAGATCAGGGATAGGCAACATGGCTTTGTGCCTGGGAAATCACGTCTCAGAAACTTGGTTGAGTTTTTTTGAGGATGTGACCAAGAGGATAGCCGAGCGTAGAGCAATAGACATTGTCTACGTGGACTTCAGCAAGGCCTTCAACAAGGTTCCTCGTGGTAGACTGGTTAGTAAGGTTAGATCACATGGGATCCAGGGAAATCCAGCCAATTGGACACAAAATGGATTGAGGACACAAAACTGATTGACAGTATGAGACAGAGTGGTGGTAGAGGGTTGTTTTACGGATTGGAGGCGTGTGACTAGTATTGTTCTGCAAGGATCAGTGCTGGGTCCACTACTGTTTGGCATTTATAGAAATGATCTGAATGAGAATATAGAAGGCATTGTTAGTGAGTTTGCAGACGACACCAAAATTGGTGGTACAGTGGACAATGAAGGTGGTGATCTAAGAGTACAATGGGATCTTGATCAGCTGGGCCAATGAGCTGAGGAGTGGTAGATGGAGTTCATTTTAAAATAAATGTGAGGTGTTGCATTTTGGAAAGACAAACCAGGGCATAACTTACAATATTAATGGTAGGGCCCTGGGAAGTGTTGTTGAACAGAGAGACCTAAGGGTGCACCTAAGGGTGCAGATAAATAATTCCTTGAAAGTGGTGTCACAGGTAGACAGGGTGGTGAAGGCACCATTTGCCTTCATTGGTCAGACCAATGAATATTGGAGTTGGGACGTCATGTTGCAGCTGTATAGCACATTGGTAAGGCCACTTTTGGAGTACTGCATGCAGTTCTGGCCATCCTTCTATAGGAAGGATGTTATTAAACTGGAAAGGGACAGAAAAAATTTACAAGGATGTTCCTAGGACTGGAGGGTTTCAGTTATGAGGAGGGGCTGGATAACTGGGACTTTTTTCCCTGGAGCGGAGGAGGTTGAGGAGTAACCTTGTAGAGGTTATAAAGTCATGAAGGGCACAGATAAGGTAAATAGTGAAGGTCTTTTCCCTAGGGTAGAGGAGTCCAAACTGGAAGGCACAGGATTAAGATGAGGGGGGAAAAGATTTAAAAGAGACCTGAAGAACAACGTTTTCCACAAAGTGTGGTGTGTATTTGGAATGCCAGAGGAAGTGGTAAAGGTGGGTACAATTACAACATTTAAAACACATTTGGACAGGTACTGTAAATGATTTGGATGAAGGAGTGGAAGGGTGGATTAGTAAGTACGCGGATGATACAAAGATGGGTCACATTGTGGACACTGCGGAGGGCTGTTCTAGGTTACAAAGGGACATTGATAGAATGCAGAGCTGGGCTGAGAAGTGGCAGATGGAGTTTAACCCTGAAAAGTGTCAGGTGATTCATTTTGGAAGGACAAACTTGAAAGCAGAATACAGGGTTAACAGAAAGATTCTTGGTAGTGTGGAGGAGCACAGGGATCTTGGGGTTCATGTTCACAGTTCCTTGAGAGCTGCCACCCAGGTGGGTAGAGCTGTTAAGAAGTTGTTAATGAAAGTGTTAGCTTTCATTAATAGAGGGATTGAGTTCAAGAACTGTGAAGTTATGCTCCAGCTGTACAAAAGCCTGGTTCGGCCATATCTGGAGTATTTCTGATGAAGGGTTTAGGGCTGAAACGTCAAGTTTTCCTGCTCCTATGATGCTGCTTGACCTGCTGTGTTCATCCAGCCCCATGCTTGTTATCTGGAGTATTGTGTCCATTTCTGGTCACCTCATTACAGGAAAGACGTGGAAGCGTTAGAAAAGGTGCAGAGGAGATTCACCAGGATGTTGCTTGGAATGGAGGGAAGGTCATACGAGGAAAGGTTGAGAGAGCTAGGGCTTTTCTCTTTAGAATGACGAAGGATGAGAGGTGACTTGATCGATGTGTACAAAACGATCAGAGGTATAGATAGAGTAGTCAGCCAGAGACTTTTTCCTAGGGGACATAGTTTTAAAGTGAAAGGAGGTAGATATCGGGGACACGTCAGAGGTAGGTTCTTTACTCAGAGAGTGGTCGGAGCGTGGAATGCATTGCCGGAGAGGGTAGTGGAGTCGGCCTCATTAGGGGCATTTAAGCAGCTATTAGGTAGGCATATCGATGATAGTATAAGGTAGCGGTGGAGGTTAGATAGACCTTAGGTTTAGGGTAAAAGTTCGGCACAACATCGTGGGCTGAAGGGCCTGTACTGTGCTGTACTGTTCTATGTTCATGAATAGGAAGGATTGAAAGGAATATGGTGGAAAAAAAAGGCAGATAAATGGGATTAGTTTAGTCTGGGAAATCTGATTGGTGTGGATGAGTTGGACCAAAGGGTCTGTTTCCCTGTTGTACGACTATCTAGATAAAGTGTTTCATATGTTGTTGTGGGAGATGAGAGGAGAAATTGTAGGCACCCTGACCAAAACTTTTAAACTGTCTCTTGCCACTGGAGGAGCATTATGTTTACAAGGATGGTAGAGACAGACCAGAGAAATATAGACCAGGGACTCTTCAGAGGTACAGCACCATTGGAGAAAATTGTAAAGTAGAAAACTAATCTCCATTTAAAGAGATAACAAGGTGTGGAGCTGGATGAACACAGCAGGCCAAGCAGCATCATAGGAGCAGGAAAGCTTGACGTTTCGGGCCTAGACCCTTCTTCAGA
>JAHRHZ010000133.1:417502-435116 GCA_024137785.1 Ginglymostoma cirratum
TCCTGCTCCTATGATGCTGCTTGGCCTGCTGCGTTCATCCAGCTCCACACCTTGTTATCTCGGATTCTCCAGCATCTGCAGTACCTATTATCTCCATTTAAAGAGGTAAGTTTTGATCAGGGGTAGTCAGAGGGAGGTCATGCCTAATAAATCTGGTTGAATTTCTCGAAGAGTGTCTAAGTGCATATGTGGGGGCACGGTAGTTGATGTAGTATATATGGATTTCAGCAAGGTCTTCAACAAAGTCCCACGTAGGAGACTGATAAAGATGGTAAAAGCACATGAGTCTAGAAAAAATTAGCTTGTTGGATCCAAAATTGGTTTAATGACATTGACACAGGGTGGTAGTAGAAGGCTGTTTATGTGACTGAAGGCCAGCTCCAGTGGCATATCACAGGAATCCATGCTGAGTTGTTTATTTACATAATTTATAAATGTTACAAATAATGAGAATGTGAGGGACGATAAGTAAATTTGCGAATGACTCAAAGATTGGCCGCGTGGTTGACAGTGACGAAGAAGGTCTTAAGTTACAGGAGGATAAATTATTTAACCTATTTTTCTAATCAACCTGTTCAGAGCTGTTTGGAGTATCTTTGGAGTAGGTGGGACTCAGAACCTTGGCCTCTCAGTTCAGGGGTAGGGACATTACCGCTGTGCCACAAGAGGGCCCCATGCTTACAGGATAATATTGGTCAGATGGGCAGCTCAGTAGCAGATACAATTTAGTCCTTATAAATGTGAAGAGATGCACAAAGGAGTATTCAGTGAATGGCAAGAGACTAGAAAGCTCACAGGAACAGAGGGATCTTGGGGTGCTTGTCCACAATTGCCTGAAGTGGCAGCACAGGTTAATTGGTTAGTTAATATGGCATCTGGACACTTGCCTTTTTGAGTCATGGCATGGATTACAACAGCAGGGAGGGGATACTGGAGCTGTACAGAACTTTGGTTAGACCACAGCTGGAGTACCTTGTGAAGTTTTGATCTCTGCATTATAGGATGGAGGTGATTGCACTGGAGGAGGTACAAAGAAGATTCACCAGCTTGTTGCTTGGGATGGAGCATTTCAGCTACGACGAGAGGGTGGATAAGGTCAGATTGTTTTCCTTGGAGCAGAGAAGGTTGAGGGCTAATAGAGATATATAAAGATTGAGGAAAATGGACAGAGTGAATGGAAAGCAGCTCTTCCCTTAGTCAAAGGGTCAATAACAAGGGGGCATAACTTTCAAGTGAAAGGTAGGAGGTTTCGAGGGGAGTTAAGAAAATTGTTTTTCACTCAGAAGGTGGTGTCGGTCTACAATGCATTGCCTGGGACGGAAGTTGAGGCAGGAAACCTCAAGCTGTAAAAAATTCTTGGATGCGCACTTGAAATATTCAAGGCTATGGGGCTAGTATGAGAAAATGGGACTAGAGTAGGTATTGGTATATTTTTGGTAGCACAGACTTGATGGGCCAAAGGTCTTTTTTTCTACTGTATGATTCAATGAATGAACTTGACTGAATGAAATGAGTAGCGGCCAGTAATGAGTAACAGCTGTTTCTCAAGCAGCCAAGGACATAGGTCTCAATAAAATGTTAAAACGCGAGGCCAGCTCTTCCTAGTATAGCAACAAGTAGTAAAGTTTTACCATTCTCGTGATGTGTGCCTGTTATGTCCTCGATATCTTCTTGGATGATGTTGTTGTTGGCTATCATGCCATCCATACTGGTGACTGCCATGCCATTTATTTCTCCTCATTTCTGTACCTATCAAAAATATTCACATTAAAGCATCAAAACAGACTGGGATAGTATCAACATTCACCTCCTACCATAATTATTGTGCAAAATTGATAATTGTCTGACTTAGAAAGCGAGGACCATTTCCTTAAGGACTGAAAGATTTTGGAGCAGATCCATTCATGGGATATGAGTGTTTCCACAAGTCAGCATGAATTGCCCTTCCCTAACCAGCCACAAGAAAGTGTTTATGAGTTGCCTCCTTGAACTGTTGCCAATGTGGTGTAGAGACACACTCAGTGAATGAGAATGGGACAACCTGAATCCCAAAGTAAAAGATACAGTCGAACCTGTCAGACATAAAAGAGAAGAAGACAGGTACATCATGAAACGCAACTAATGGCAGCAGCCCATGCTGTCTGCTGTTGCAGCAGAGAGAGGCACAGATGTGGGAAGTGATCTGTCAAATTTTCAGGCAGTATGTCACCGTGGCAAAAACAGGCAGCATACAAAATAAAGTTTTAAATGGAAACAGAATCCATGAAGTTGAAGATCCACAAGCAATTGAGTTGCTTCTTTAATCCCTTTAAAAAAATCTAAGTGGGAATTGCTGGAGATCCTAACAGTTTAAAATCAGATCATGCACTGGATACCTCTGTTGTGTGTTCAAATCCAATTATTTTATTGGAGCCATAAACTGGGTTTATAGGACCTCTCAAGTGATGTCAGCTCAGTGATTCTCATCAGGTGAATAATGGTCTTTAAAACGCAACACACTTTCCTGCTGCAGACTGTCTCCTTTCCTTTACAAAAAGTGTTCTTTCTAAAAAGAGCGATCTGATTGCACAGAACACATTCCAGCCTCTAGGTTTCTAATTTCTCCCACTCTCACCTCTCTTAGAGCTTTCTAAGCCGTATGAATGACAAATCATGTAAATACTGTGGCCACAAGAGTAGGTTAGAGGCTAGGAATCCTGCAAGTAACTCACCTCCTGACACCACAAGGCCTGTCCACCATCAACAAAGAACAAATCAGGAGTGTGATGGAATACTTTCCACTTGCCTGGATGAGTGCAGCTCCAACAACACTGAAGAAGCTTTACGCCTTTCAGGACAAAGTAGCCCATTTGATTGGCACCACATCCATTCCTCCACCACTGACAGCCAGTAGCACCAATGTCATCTATCCACAAGATCCATGCAGAAATTTACCAAAGCTACTTCTGATGAATGATCATTGGAATTCAAACACTAATTCGTTTTTCTCTCTACAGACGCTTCCAGACTTTCGTGAGTTTCTTCTAGCAATGGAATTTCTTTGTTTTATACTTAGAAAGCACCTTCCAAACTTATGAGCAGTACTGTCTAGAAGGGCAAGGGCAGCAGATACTTGGAAACATCACTACCTACAAGTTCACCTCCAAGCCACACACAATCCTGACTTGAAAATATATTGCTGTTCATTCACTGTCGCTGGATCATAATCCTGGAATGCCCTCTCTAAAGGGCATTGTGGTCTACCTAGAGCACGTGGACTGTTGCAGTTCAAGAAGGAAGCTCACCACCACCTTCTCAGCACAACTAGGGAAGAACAATAAATTCTGGTCCAGACACTGACGCCCATACCCCATAAGTGAATAAAAAGATTTCATACCTGTCGATTTCTAACTGCTCCAAATTCACAAAAACAGAAATTGCTGGAGAAATTCAGCAGGTTTGGCAGAATCCGATGAGAGAAAAAAAGTTAGCATTTCAAGTTCTGTGACTCTTCTTCAGACACTTCTAAAAAAGGAACATCGGATCAGGATTGGCTATTCAGCCCCACAAGCCTGTTCTGCCTTTCGATTACATTATGGCTTATCCGTGGCCTAACTCCCTTAGAGTACCTTTGCTTCATATCCCTTAATAATAAAAAGTTACCTATCTCAGATCTAAAATTAGCGACTAATCTAGCATTCACTGCCATTTGAAGAAAACAGCTCCAGATATCCACCACCTTTTGTGCATAGAAGTGTTTCCTAACATCTCTCCTGAATGGTTGGCCCCTAATTCGCAGACTGCATAGTCTAGTTGTAGAATCCCCAATCAGTAGAAATAGTTTATCTTCACCTGTTAATATCATGAAGACTGCAAACAGATCACCCTTTAACCTGCTTAATTCGAGAGAAAAGAGGTGTAATTTGTATTATCTCTCCTCATGACTCTAATCTCTGAAGTCCAGGGGGACACTCACCAAATTTGGGAGGGGCGCAAATTCTCTGCTCGGTGATGTCATACCAGACACATAGGAAGACAGTTGTGTTTGTTGGAGATCAATCATCTCACCTCTAGGATCTTTCTGTAGAAGCTCCCCAGCAGTGTCCTAGGCCAAATGCTTTATCAATGGCTTTCCCTTCAATACAAGTTCAGTTTGCTGATGTTTGCGCAATGTTCAGCGCCTTTCAGGATTCCTCTGATATTTAAACAGTCCTTGTTCAAATGCAAGGAGAAGTTGACAGTATCCAGCTGACAAGCGTAAATAACATTTGCACCACACAAATGCCAGACAATGATCACTTCTAATATGAGACAATTTCATCACTATCCGTTGACTTTCAATAGCGTTACCATCACTGAATTCCCTACTCTCAACATCATGCGGTTTTGATTAACCAGACCTGGACTCACCACATAAATACAGTGGCAACAACATCAGGTCAGAGCAAGGAGTTCTACAGCAAATAACTTACCTCCAGACTCCACAAATCCTGTCCACCATCTACAAGACACAAGTCAGGCAAATGATAGAATACTCTTCACATTCCTTGATGAGTGCAGCTCCAACAACACTCAAGAAAAGCTTGACACCATTCAGGACAAAGCAGCCCACTTGATTGGCACCAAATCCAGAGCATCCATTCCCTCCACCACCAATGCTCATGTAGCAGCAGAAGGCACAATCTACAAGATGCACTGCACAAATTCACTAAAGATCCTTAAGACTGCGCTTATAATGGAGAGAACGTCATAAATTCACAGGAAAGATGTGGAAGCGTTGGAAAAGGCGCAGAGGAGATTTACCAGGATGTTGCCTGGAATGGAGGGAAGGTCTTATGAGAAAAGGTTGAGAGGGCTAGGGCTTTTCTCTTTAGAACGACGAAGGATGAGAGGTGACTTGATAGAGGTGTACAAAATGATCAGAGGTATAGATGGAGTGGACAGCCAGAGATTTTTTCCTAGGGTGGAGGTAGCTATTACAAGGGGGCGTAGTATTAAAGCGAGAGGAGGTAGATATAGGGGTACGTCAGAGGTAGGTTCTTAAGTTGGAGAGTGGTTGAGGCGTGGAATGCATTGCCAAAGAGCATAGTGGAGTCGGCCTCATTAGGGGCATTTAAGCGGCAATTAGATAGGCATATGGATGATAGTATAAGGTAGGATGGAGGGGAGATAGACCTTAGGTTTCGGGTAAAAGTTTGGCACAACACTGTGGGCCGAAGGGCCTGTACTGTGCTGTACTATTCTATGTTCTATGTAATGGTGCAGCTGAAGATGGTTGGGCTTAGGACACTACCCTGAAGAACTCCTGCAGCGATGTCCTGGAGCTGAGATGACTGACCTCCAACAACCACAACCAAATTCCTATGTGCCTAGTATGATTCTTGAAGCAAGACCGCTTCCATCCAGAATGACAAAGGCAGCAGATTCATGGGAACACCAACACCTCCAAGTTCCCCTCCAAGCCACTCACCATCTAGACTTGGAAATATATTGCCATTTGTTCACTGTCACTGGGTCTAAACCCTGCAATTCCCTTCCAAAGGGTATTGAGAGTTCACCTATCACACATGGACTTCTTAAAAATTTATTCATTTGTGGTATGTGGGCATTGCTGGCTCGCCAACATTTTACACCTGGTAGCGAGCTGCTTTCTTGAATCGTTGCAATTCACCTGTTGTAGGTTGACCTACAATGCCATGAAGAAGGGAATTCAACAAGTTTAACCCAAGGACAATGAAGGAAAGGCAACATATTTCCAAGTCAGGATGTTAAGTGGTTCAGAAGGGAACTTGAAGTTGGTGGTGCTCCCATGTTTTTGCTGCTCTCCTACTTCTAAATGGAAGTGGTCATGGTTTTGGAAGGTACTCTCTGAGGATCTTAGGTGAAATTCTGCAGTGCATCTTGTAGGTAATACACACTACTGCTACTGAGTGTCAGTGGCAGAGGGAGTGGATGGAGAGCCAATGAAGCAGATTGCTTTGTCTTGGATGGTGTCAAGCTTTTTGAGTGTTGTTGGAGCTGCACTCATTCAGGCAGGTGGGGTGTATTCCATCACACTCCTGACTTGAGCCCTGTAAATGATGGACGGGCTTGGGAGAGTCAGGGGACGAGTTACTTGCCACAGTCTTCCTAGTCTCTGACCTGCTCTTATAGTCACTGCGTTTATGTGACAAGACAATTTGAGTTTCTGGTCAATGGTAACCCTCAGGATGTTGATATGGGGAATTCAGTAACAACAACACCATTGAGTGTCAAAGGATGGTGGTCAGATTGTCTCATATATGATGGTCATACCCTAGTATTTGTATGGTGTGAATGTTACCTGTCACTTGTCATCCGAATTCTGTATATTGCTCAGATCTTGTTGCATTCGAACATGGACTGCTTCAGTATCCGAGAAGTCACAAATGCTGCTGAAAATTTCACAATCATCGACGAACATCCCTACTTCTGACTGTATGATGGATGAAGCAGCTGCATCAACTGCAGCAGTTCAAGAAAGCACCTTACCACCACCTTCTCAAAGGCAACTAGGGTGGAACGACAAATGTTGGCCAACCAGCAAAGCCCACGTCCCACAAGTGAACAAAATAAAAGTATCGTTCTTGTAAACCTGTTTTGTACTCCCTCCAAGGCCAATATATCCTGAGGTGCGGTGCCCAAATCTGTTCTCAGTACTCCAAGTGAAGACTAACCAGTTATGAATAACAGCAGCATAACTTCTCCACCTTTGTACTTATTGTCCTCTAGGTATCAAGGCCAGCATTCATTACCTTCTCTAAGGTTTTGGAGTAGATTTGTATCTTGGGTTGTGGATGTTGAGGCTGGTTGGCTCGCCGGGCTGGTTCGTTGTTGTTCCGCAGACGTTTCATCACCCTGCTGGGTACCAGTATCAGTGCAGCCTCTGATGAAGCGCCATTGTGTTTTCCTGCCTGGGTTTTAAACTCTGGAGTCCGTTGAGTGGATTACCTCGCTTCTGTTTTTCCTTCGCAATGGAGTATATATGGGGTCGAGTTCTATGTGTTTGTTGATGGCTTTCTTCGTGGAGTACCAGGCTTCTAGGAACTCCCAAACCTGTCTCTGCTATCCCTCACTGAAATCAAATTCACCAGAGAGGAGGAGAAGAACAAACAGCTTCCATTCCTGGACATCATGGTAGACCACAGGACAAATGGGGAATTCCAAATGAAAGCGCACAGAAAAGCCACACACACTGACCAAGTACTGAACTTCAACAGTAACCATCCTAACACACACAAACGAAGCTGCATGCGAACGTTATTTAAATAGGCAACAACACACTGCAGCAGCATAGAACTACGCAGAGAAGAAGAAAAATACCTCTTCCAGCTATTCAAGGACAATAGATATCCAAAAAACTGGATCAGAAGATGCCTATTACACGAACAACACCAGGAAGATACTACACGCCCCGACACACTCATCACGCTACCTTACATCAGGAACATGTCGGAACTAACCACAAGACTCTTACGACCGCTGGGCATCAGACTAGCACACAAACCCACATCAACCCTCCAACAACTGCTCACCTGAACCAAAGATCCACTACCCACTATGGACAGGACAAATGTCATATACAAGATTCCCTGCAGAGACTGTGACAAACACTACATCGGACAAACAGGCAGGAAATTAACAACAAGGGTACACAAACACCAAGTGGCTACAAAAAGACATGACCAATACTCACTCATCTCTATCTACATGGATAAGGAGAACCACCAATTCTATTGGGACAACACCAAGATCCTGAGACAAGCAAAGCAGAGACAGGCATGGGAGTTCTAGAAGCCTGGTACTCCATGAAGAAAGCCATCAACAAACACGTAGAACTCGACACCATATACACTCCATTGCGAAGGAAAACCAGAAGTGAGGTAATCCGGCTCAACGGACTCCAGAGGTTAAAACCCAGGTGGGAAAACACAACGGTGCTTCATTGGAGGCTGCTCTGATGATGTTACCCAGCAGGGTAATGAAACATCTGCACAACAACAACGAACCAGCTCAGCAAGCTAACCAACCTCAACATTCATTACCTTTCTTGACATTTTTCTGCACCTGTTCGTGGTATTTTAAAGATCTATTCACCTGAACACCAAGTCACTTGGACTTCCACTGTATTTAGCTTCATACCATATAGAAAAAAATTCCCTGATCGATCCTTCTTCAGTCCAAAATTGATACCTCACACTCGCACTGAACTATCTGTATCACAGTTTTGCCCATTCACCTAGTCGATCAATATTCGCTCATAATTTTATGCTATCAACTACACTGTCAATAATTGTGTCATCAGGTGTCAGGCTAACTAGTCTGTAATTCCCTGGTTTTCCTCGTAGTGGTGTGCAATTTTCCGATCCAAAGCGACAATTCATGCATCTAAGGAAGTCTGCAATATTTTAGTCAGGGTATCGACAATGTGCTCCACTGTTTTCTTTAACAGCCTCGGACGGTAACGGGCAAATCCTGTGAATCTGTCACTCTTCAATTCCACTAGTCTCCTTATTACCAATCTTTTACTTACGTACCGGACTCAAAATGTTAACGCTGCTTTCTCGCACCACAGGCACTGCCAGACCTGCTGACTTTCTCCAGCAACTTTTTTTGTTTCTGATCTCCAGTTCTTTGTTTTATGCTTCTATTTCACTCTGCTTCTCCAACACATTGTCCTTAGTCGGCAAGCCACAGCATCTCTTCTCTAATTGATTATAATCACCCTCTAATTTATTAGCTCAATTCTAAACCAGCACCATCGACCCCAATCCTCCCTACATAACCACTTCCACTTCCGTGTCAAAGGGTGGGGAATGAGGCGTGCCTGCGTAGACAACGGCAGTCAAGCATTCAGTGCGCATGTTCCTTCCCCGCCGTCTGGTTATTCATTGCGCATGCCCCGCAGACCCTGTGTCCAATGCGCATGCTCAAAGTTGGAGAGCGGGAAGGTAAACGATTGGGTAGGTGGTTCTGAGATAACAAGCGTGGGGCTGGATGAACACAGCAGGTCAAGCAGCATCATAGGAGCCGGAAAACTTGATGTTTCGGGCCTAAACCCTTCTAGAAGGTGCTGAGAGCGGTGAGTGAGTGACCGAGAGCCAGAGAAAAGCTGGGACTGTGGGCTACTGGGTAAAGTGGGAGAGGCGCATCATTCACTGCGGTCTAGGGGGGAACTGGCGTTTGATGAGGGGTGACATGAGGGTGTGGTCAGAGGGATGAAAACAAAAGTTGCTGGAAAGGCTCAGTAGGTCTGGCAGCAAGTGTGAAGAAAAAAAATCAAACTTAACGCTTTGGGTCTGGTGACCCTTAGAACTGATGGTAGCTGGAAAAACTTTGGTTATATGCAGAAAAGAGGAAGGGGGATGGGGTGGGGAGTAAACGATAGGGTGGAGCCTGTAGAGAGAGAAGAGCTGTTGGACAAAGAAGATGATAACGGTCTGGCTGGGAGGGTGGATAGGTGTTAATGGGGACTGTTAGTGACTAACAATAAGTAGTGTGTAATGGCAGGCTATGTGATAACAAGGCCTGGTGTGTGGGTTAGAGGGCTGGCACATAGGAGAGTTTAGGCCTGAATATTATTGAACTTGATATTGAGTCCAGAGGGCTAAAGGGTCCCCAAGTGGAAAATGAGGTGGTGTTCTTCCAGCTTGTGTTGCGCTTCACTGGAACACTGCAGCAAGCCAGAGACAGAGATGTTGGCCAGGGAACAGGGTGGTGTGTTAAAGTGGCAGGTAACAGTAGCTCAGTGTCTCTTTTTTGCGAGCAGACCATAGATATTCTGTGAAGCGGTCACCCAGACTACACTTTGCTTCCCCAATGTAGAGGAGACCACATTGCGAGCAGCGAATGCAGTAGACTAGATTCTGGGAAGTGCAGGTGAAGCGTTGTGATCAGAGGGACACGGGGGTCCAGTCAGTGTAGGTCACTGGGATGCAAGAGTGTGGTAGGATGATACCGGAGTCTGGTCATGTGAGGCTGAGGTTGTGAGATACAGGGAAGCGAGGGTGGTGTTTTTACTCCAATATGCAAAAAAGTGAGGTGAGGGAGACCAGGTCGGTGTTAGTGTGGGGTCTTGTGAAGATGTTGAATTAGATTCACATCAGGTACAGTTGGGAAGGAGTCTGGTGGTGTGAGTTGGATAGGGATGGGAGGTGTTGTTCTGGAGGTCATAGATAAGTGAGGTTTAGTTTTGTGATTACCAGACAGTTGGAGTAGGTTTTTAGACTCTGAACTTTTCTTATGTAGTTATTAAGCTTGAGTAAGTTAGAATCCTCAGAATGCTGTAACCTCAAGGGTTCCAGGAGCACAGAGATTATCCATCAGAATTTTCAATTTCCCGGGCACTTCCCTTGGCTTCAGCCACATTAAGAATTCTATAAAGGCCACAGTGCGACTCCAATCTGTACTGCTTCAATGACTGGCTAGCCAGTCTGCCTAATATTTCCTGGGTAACTCGTGGTGGTATATGATGTATTCAATGACGGTGGTGTCTGGACATTGTCTGTCAGATATGATTTCATGAGTATGACTATGTTAGGCTGTTGGGTGACTAAGTCTGTGAGACAGGTGTGAGGCTGTCTGACCTACTGTGCTTTTCCAGCCGCATACCTATAAAATCTGGCTTCCAGCATCTGCTGTCCTTATCATCTCCAAGTCTGTGAGACAGTTCTCCTGATTTTGGCATTAGTCCCCAGTTGTTAAGACGGAGGGTTTTTCAGGGTTGACAGTTTTTGCTGTTGTTGTTCCCAGCGCCTAAGTTGATGCCAAGTGGTCTGTTTGGTTTTGTTTCTTGTTTTGAGACTTTATAGCAATTGATGCAACTGAGTGGCTTGCTAATCCATTTGAGGGCAGTTGAGAATCAACCACCTTGCTGTGTCTTTGCTGTCACATGTAGGCCAGACCAGGTGAGGATGGCAGCTTTCATTACCTGAAGGATGTTAGTTAACCAGATGGATTTTTCTGACAGTCGACAATGGTTTCACTTTTTTAAATGAATTTGAATTCTGCTGTGGTGGGATTTGAACTACGTACTGAGAACATTAACTGAGTTTTTATATTATGGAGTTTAGTTTAGATAAATGTGATGTGCAGTGTTTTGGTAGGGCAAATCAGAGCAAGACTTATACGCTTAATGGTAATATCCTGGGGTGTATTGTCGAATAAAAAGACCCTGGAGTGCAGGTTTATAGTTCCTTAAAGATGGAGTCATAGGTAGCCGGTATAGTGAAGGAGGCGATTGCTTTTTTTTTTTTTACCAGTGCATTGAGTATAGGTGTTCGGAGGTCATGTTGCAGCTGTGCAGGACATTGTTTAAGACACTTCTGGAACACTGTTCAATTCTGGTCTCCTTGCTTTAGGAAGGATGTTGTGAAACTTGAAGGGTTCATATAATATTTACAAAGATGTTGCCAGGGTTGGAGGGTTTGCGATGTCGGGAGAGGCTGAATAAGCTGGGTCTATTTTCCCCAGAGTGTCAGAGGCTGAGCGGTGACTTAATGGGAGTTTAGAAAATTGAAGGACATGGATGAATAGTCAGGTCTTTTTCCCCAGAGTAGGGGAGTCCAAAACTAGGTGGCACAGTTCACTGGCTAGCACCAACATCTGCAAGTGAGTTTCTTCAGGATTGTGCTTCACTCATTGCAACTGATCACCAATTACCCTTTATTTACAAACACATGCCCTTTGGCAATAGCACTGCCTCCCACTGAATCAGGCATTAATGTGCCTAACATTCACCTTTTTATGTCAGAACAGGTCTCTCTAATTGGGCAAGATTTACATCCCTAATCAGGGAACTCATTCTATGAGGTCCAGCTGGCTGACCCAGTTACATTCAGTACACCATGTTCAGGCAAACATCAGGAACTGTGTACAGCAACTCATGTCTGACTGCGCTAGTCCAGGTTTACAACGGGCTTTTAAAGATAGCAGGGGCACAAAGAATGCCACTGAGGAGCACATTGTTCTGGGAATGCCATGTGGTAAGATAGAGTTGGAATCAGACGTGTCATCAGTCATAGGGTAGGTTGTAAATTAGGCGATTTCAGTCAGATATGGTGAGAAATCCTTCCAAACTCAACGCAATTCAGACTTAGATAAGTCGAGACAGGAGGCTGAATCTTGCTAAGAATAGCTACTATCTAACTTAGTGGCATGTTTATTGTCACCGTATTTACCATGGGGTGCCCAAGCTTGATGGGGCAAAAACATTTGTGAGTGATTTACCTAGGTTGGCTCAATATTTTTGATTAGAAAGCCTGAGTAGAGTCCTAATAAAATATGTTGAAGTTTTCCAGGAAGGTCTAGAGACTTTTGGAGGAGTGAAACCAACTTTGTTCGTTGACTAGGAAACTATTTCGCACAGCCTGTCCACCGCCATTTACCTTACTGTCGAAAGTAAAAGCAGAAATCAGACTGGAACGTGAAAGAATCATCTGTCGGTTGTACCAATGTTGAAGCTTGATGGGTCCGTTCGTCTTTGAGGGCATTTTGAATAAACAGTAAACTTTTTTTTTTTTTTTTTTGCAATTGGATAATTATCTAGTCCCAGGATAGAGGATTTATGTGCAAAGCTGGTAGGAGGTTTGTCCTTCACGAAGCTTCACGTGAGCCATGCTTGCTAACTTACATTTAGACCAGGATTCTCGCGTGTGCTACAATTAATACCCATAAAGATTTGAGCCAATCTGCAATTCAGCATATCAGTTTATTCAGTGTTTCAATGGGCAATGTAGAAAGTGTTGCAAGGCCTGGCTCAGGTTGCCGTTTACCTAGATGACTTCCTGATATCAGAGAAAGCAAATAAGGAACACCTGGAGAGCTTTGATATAGAAGTGAAAATGTGTTCTAGCTCGCCTTCCTCTCCCATGACTGACTTGGGCTACAGGGTTGATAAGGCCAGGTTATACCTGTTGGAAGATAAAGTGAGGCTAACCAAAGGTCTCCCAGCTCCCACGTCTGTCCAAGCATTGGATCATTTCTGGGTCTGGTAAATTATTACACAAGGTTCGTACACAACTGGCATCGTTGCATCAACTCTAAAAAAGGGTCAGCCTTGGAAAACTGCCACAGGTAGTCATAGAGTCCCTACAGTGTGGAAACAGGTCCTTCAGCCCAACAAGTCCACACTGACCCTCAGAACATCCCACCCAGACCCATCCCTCTATAACACACCTAATCTACACATCTCTGAACACTATGGGCAATTTAGCATGCCCAATCCACCTGACCTGCCCATCTTTGGACTGTGGGAGGAAACCGGCCCACGCGGACACAGGGAGAATGTGCAAACTCCACACAGACAGCTGCCTGAGGGTGGAATTGAACCCAGGTTCCGGGTGATGAGGTAGCAATGCGAACCACTGAGCAACCATGCTGCCTCATTGAATGTAGCTTTTGATGAAATAAAACAATTATCATCCTCTGATAACAAGGTGTAGAGCTGGATGAACACAGCAGGCCCAGCAGCATCATAGGAGCAGGAAAGCTGGACATTTCGGGCCTAGACCCTTCATCGTCAAGCTTTCCTGCTCCTGTGATGCAGCTTGGCCTGCTGTGATCATCCAGCTCTACACTGTGTTATCTCGAATTCTCCAGCATCTGCAGTTCCTATTATCTCTCATACAATTATCATCCTGTAATGTGTTGGCACACTGTGGTCCCAAAAAAATCTAGTATTGACATGAAATCTTTCCATAAGGCATTGGGGTTGTATTAGGTCATCGGTAGCCAACTGGAGTGGAATGCCCAATAGCTTATACATGCAGGACTTTGGCTAATGCAGTCTGTAAATATGTCCAAATAGAAAAAGGATTGGTAGTCATATTTGGAGTCAGAAAGTTCCACTAATAACCTTTATGGGTGAAAATTTGTGATGCTTACATTCCACAAACTGCTATTTGGGCTACTTGAAGGGGACTTGTGCGCAAAGCTGGCAGGAGGTTTGTCCTTCACGAAGCTTGACGTAAGCCATGCTTGCTTGCAGTTAGAACAGGACAAAGCAGTGCTGCCTATAGCTTTGGGCTACACTCTGCAGTGGGCTCTAATATTAAAGTGTTAATAATTACAAATTAGAGCACTGTGCAGATGCACTGAGCCATGTTTTATTACCAGATGTACCATCTATGGTACCCTCTGTAGAAGAGTCAGTCATGGCATTGAATTTTCTGGACACACTACCAGCGAACAGTATCAGACTTTGGACATAAAGATCTGTTACTTCCAAACTGAAACAATTGGTATTAACGGGCAAAACCAAAGGGCTATCACAGCTAGAATTAAAACCTTCTGGACCTGTAGAGACCAGTTCTTGGTAGAGAATGGCATATTGTTATCAGGAGCAAGAGCAATTGTCCTGAGCAAAGGTTGCTGTCAAAGACTGGCTGAACTCTACCAGGGCCATCTAGGGTCTCCACAATAAAGGTGTCATGTCTGGTCATCAGGCTTTGGTGGGATGGTGCCCAGAATATCAACAAGTCAAAAAATAATAGCCAGCAGCTTCCCACTTCCTTGGAAATGGCCAGATAAACCTTGCACTTGGTTGCCACATCAACTGTGCAGGTCCTTTCAGGGGTTTAATTTTTTTTAGTCATTGTGGATACCTGCTCAAAGCAGTTGAATAAGCATAAAGTCCATTCATCAAATCCTGGAGCGATAAGTAGAAAAATTGTGCACATCTTTTGTGACACATGGAGTCCTGCTGGTATCGGCCACAGATAATGGGCCATCGTTTACTGGCAGGAACTTTAGTTGCTTCTTAGATGGAATGAGATTCAATATGTTAGGACAGTTCCATGCCATCCATCATCTAATGGCCTGGCAGAAAGTGTGGTCCAAACTTTGAATACAGGACTTAAGAAAGTGCCAAAAGCCTCAATAGGTATCAAGTTGTCACGGTTCTAGTTTAGAACCAGTCCCGCTTGCAACTACCGGAATACACCATCAAAGATGCTAATGGGTAGAAAACTCTGCACAAGGCTAAGTCTGATCTTTTTGGACCTGGTGGGGAGGTGAAGTGGCATCAGGAACTCTAATGCTGATCCTTAGACTCTGCCAAACAAAAGAGACAGTTTGATATGGGGACAAAATTTGGTGCAAGAATCATGACAATGGTGAGAGGCATGTTCAAGACAAGGAATTTTAAAGTTCGGCTAGGTATAGCTGTCCTGAATAAAAGTGGACCATTTGAAAGGTGCAAATTCACAGACACTACTGGAGCAAAACATGACCTGCTGTTCAGACTTCAGAACTACTTCAGGGACCCACTGATTAGTCCTTTGAATCAGAGGACATTATGGAAGTAGCCACTTTGACACTTCTGCCTCTGGAGGAAGGGAGTGAAAGTTTACCCTGGCGCAAGAGCGGAGCTTCCATTTGTTACATGCTGGATTCCGAAATAGAAGAGCTTGAACCAGTATTCCCCACCCTACCTCCACAGGAGGCTCTCAAAGGAGTTGGATAGTCTTGTGTCCGTGGATTCTCAAGGGAGACATGTAGTGATTGTAACAAGGTCAAAAAACCAGCTGGCCCTTTTGGAATATGAGCTCCCTGGTTGCTATTAATCTGCTCCAATTAAGGATGCCTGGCTAGCTCAAAAGAGTGAATGTCAGGGATACTGAGCCCCTGGAATGCCCAACTCTGAGAGGCAGTGCTGTTGTCAAAGGCCACACCTTTATAATTTATAAAGGTGATTGGTGATGGGATGCTGGCCTCTGAAGAGTTATTTCACATGGCAGACAGGAAATTAACACCCTTGTGTATAACCAGGGACTTGTGGGAGGCCATAATACCAGACTATGCCACCCTGGGCTGCGGTTGCCACTCGGATCAGTGGAGCTTGGAGGGTGGCACGGTGGCTACCTCATAGCGCCAGGGACTCGGATTCGATTCCACCCTCGGATGACTGTTCGTGTGGAGTTTGCACATTCTCCCCATGTCTGCTGGGTTTCCTCCCGATGTGCAGAGTAGGTGGATTGGCCATAGTAAATTGCCCATAGTGCTCAGGGATGTGTGGATTAGGTGGGTTGTAGGAGGATGGACTTGGGTGCAATGCTCTGATGCTCGGTGTGGACTTGTTGGGCTGAAGGACCTGCTTCCACACTCTAGGGATTCTATGATTTATGAATGCCCAGAACTGTAAGAAGGACAATGACCACTTTTATTCCACTTGCGTAATTGCCACCGTCTTGTTTCACTCTATCTCTGCTAGATGATACCCAATTACCACCACAGCTCATGCTCTACCACTATAATGTCTGCTTTAATTTCCTTCACCCACACTAACCTTGCATGCCGTTTGTGCTGCCCAGTTACTCACTCAGGACACGTTTCCAACTGCACCAAAAGTAATGTGTGCATTTGTGTACAGTGGACTGTCACCTTATCATCATTGTGTCATGCAATAAAGACATCGCCAGTTTTGGGTTGGAAACAGTCTTTCTCAGCTTGCCTGTAGAGTAAATAGCTGCATAATAAGGCTTCTGTGTTTAATTTTTGGCCTCCTGGTCCTTCTTGTGACTTAACACAGAAAACTGGCAACATGGATAAAGATGCTTTAACAACTGCCGGGTCAATTCACTGATTCATCAAGAAGAAAAAGAATTCACCCTAGTTAAAGAGGTGAACAGTATAGAAGAAGTTTACCACATGCTCCAGCCTGAAGGAAAGCCCTAATGAGTACCCTACTTGGAGTGAAATCTTTCAGCCTGGAATGTAGACTTGGAATGAAAGCAAGAAGCCTCAGGAATACCTAAGGTAAGAGATGATATAGTGTTAAAAATTTCTGTGGCATATTGTGGTATGCAGGCCCTCTGATTTTTAAAATATAACTGGACATTTTGGTCCTATGGAACCACATGATGAAAATACAGAGACCTTAAAATCCTACACAAATTGTATTATGTTGTTCAGACTAACACATTTGAAGCAAACATAGTTGGCTCAGTATTCCTGAGTGTTATGTGGCGGGAAAAAATTAAACTCCAGAGAAGGGGTTTCTGAAGAAGGGTCCAGACCCGAAACGTCAGCTTTCCTGCTCCACTGATGCTGCTTGGCCTGCTGTGATCATCCAGCTCTACGCCTGGTTATCTCAAACTCCAGAGAAGCTGGGTTCTAAACTTCAAAATGGTAGGAATTCTACAAAACCATTTCCTACCAAAACAATTGATGATTGCTGAGAGGTTTGGATTCTACAATTGCAATCAGCTTGATGAATATATCTCCCATTTTGTGGCAATTTTATACAAGTTAGCAGAAGTTAAACAATGCTATCAGAGACACACTGACTGGTGTGTGGTTTAAGATGTGAAGCAATCCAGAAGAGATTATTTGAAAGGAATCTAGACTTAAAGAAAGTGACTGGGAAAGAAATCTCAATAGAAATGGCAGTTAAGGAAGCTCAACAGCAAATTTCAAGCATGAGAGTTCACAAAATAACTAACCAGTGCAGACACAACTGTCATTGATGTGGGGAAAAAAAAACAAGTCACAGCAGCAGAGATAAAAGGTACTGCAGATGCTGGAGAATCCGAGATAACAAGCATGGGGCTGGATGAACACAGCAGGTCAAGCAGCATCATAGGAGCAGGAAAACTTGACGTTTCGGGCCTAAACCCTT
>JAHRHZ010000133.1:435516-447473 GCA_024137785.1 Ginglymostoma cirratum
AAGGGTTTAGGCCCGAAACGTCAAGTTTTCCTGCTCCTATGATGCTGCTTGACCTGCTGTGTTCATCCAGCCCCATGCTTGTTAAGTCACAGCAGCAAATTACTGCACAGAGAAGCTGTGTGTGGAAACTACTGCAAAAAAGAGCACATTAAATATGTATGTTTTGAGGAAGAAGCATGAATAGCACACAGTAAAAGTACAGAAATTGAAGAGTGGGAAGAAAATCTACACGGTACAGAAAGAGAGAAAAGTCTAGACACGCAGACCAAAGAATAGATGTTTATTCAACCTTACTGGCCATGCCAGCTGAGATGGGGTCACATCCTTACTGAATAGTAATTGGCAATCAAGGATGAGAATCAAGCAAAATGCTGTAAGGCTAGATCAGTGCCTTATGCAATCATGCCAAAGCTCAAGGTGGAATTAGACAGGAGTCCTTGAACCCATAAATGTGAGTGAATGGGCCATGCTATCGTA
Organism: Ginglymostoma cirratum; assembly: GCA_024137785.1. Taxonomy (NCBI): domain Eukaryota; kingdom Metazoa; phylum Chordata; class Chondrichthyes; order Orectolobiformes; family Ginglymostomatidae; genus Ginglymostoma; species Ginglymostoma cirratum. The sequence continues at coordinate 435,994 of JAHRHZ010000133.1, forward strand.
GTAGTGATGAAGAAAGATGCAGTGCACAGGAATCAAGTACTGTGCACTGAGCAGTATCCTTTGCCTTTAATCAATGACCTATTTGCTGGACTAGCCAGAAGTCAGTTTTTTTTTTAGTAAAATGACCTCAGCCAAGCCTATCTCCAGATAAATGCAAATCCAGTGTCTCAGAAATACTTGATGATTTGAGCACACAAACGACTATTCAAATACTAGAGGCTTCCATTTTGAATCACATCTGCACCTACATTATTCCAACATGCCATGCATCAGTTTTTAAGTGGATTGGAAGGAGTCTGATGTTATCTAGACCATACATTAGTCATGGGAAAAACAAAAATGAACATCTCCACAGATTAGATGCTGTACTACAGAGACCTGAAGATAATGCACTAGTCCAGGAAATACATGAATTCTTAAAACCTTCCATTAAATATTTAGGCTATATCATTGATGCTGAGTGCCTATGCAAGTCACTTTCAGAAGTAAAAGCTCTAACTGAGGCACCAGTGCTTAAATTAGCCAGAAAAACAGCTGACCTGAGGACTGGGGGAATTTTAACATTCAGCAGACAACAAAGTGTTTAATTCAAAAGGAGAAAATAGAATATGAGAGTAAGCTTGCGGAAAACATAAAAACTGACTGCAAAAGCTTCAATAGATATGTGAAGAGAAAAAGACTGGTGAAGAATTCGGTAAATTCACAATGGACAACTAAGAGTTGGCAGAACACTTGAACAAATGTTTTGGATGTGTCTTCACTAAGGAGACCACAAATAACCTTCCAGAAATGCTAGTGGACAGTCAGTAAAGCCTGAAGGAGGAACTGAAGGAAACCCATACTTGTCAGGAAATGGTATTGGGGAAATTGGGAGTAAAACCTGACAAGTTCCTGCGGCCTGATGCTTTGCATCCCAGATTACTTAAGGAAGTGGCCCTAGAAACAGTGGACTCATTAGCAATCGTTTTCCAGCATTCTGTAGACTCTGGAAGAGTTCCAATGGACTACAGGGTAGCTAATGTAACCCACTTTATAAAAAAAAGGAGGGAGAGAAAATAGGGACTTAACAGGCTGGTTAGCATGATAGTGGTGGTGGGAAAATGCTGGAGTCAATTATTGAGAATGTAATAACTGAGCATTCGGAAAGTGGTGACAGAATCAGTTCAAGTCGGCATGGATTAACAAAGGACAATTGTGCTTGACAAATCTTATAGAATATTTTGAGGATGTGACCAAAGCTGAGTCAGTGGGTGTTGTGTATCTGGACTTTCAAAAGGCTTTTGACAAGTTTCTATAGGAGGTTAGTAAGCAAATTGAAAGCTCATGGTATCAGACGTAATGTGTTGATGTGGACAGACAGCTGGTTGGCAGACAGGAAGCACAGAGTTGGAAAAAATGAACCCTTTTCAGAGTGGCAGGCTGTGATGATTGGGGCACTGCAGAGTTCAGTGCTGAGACCTTAGCTGTTCGCAACATACATTAACGATTTGAACAAAGGAATTGAATGCAATTTCAACTTGCAGATGACACTAAGCTGGGTTATAGTGTATGATGTGAGCAGGATGCTAAGATGCTGAAGAGTGACTTGGACGGGCTGGCAGAATAGGCAGATATTTGGCAAATGCAATCTAATGTGGATAAATGTGGGTTATCCATCTTGGTGGCAAAAACAGGAAGGCAGATTATTGTTTCACTGATGGCAGTTTAGAAAAAGGTGAGCTGCAACAAGAACTGGGTGTCATGGTGGAACAGTCACTAAAGGTTGCCATGCAGGTGCAACAGGCAGTGAGGAATGCTATTGGCATGCTGGCCTCCACAGCAAGAAGATTTGAGTTTCAGAGTAAGAATGGCATGCTGCAGGTATACAGGACTTTGGTGAGGCCAAACCTTAAGTATTGTGCGTAGTTTTGGTCTCCTAGTCTGAGAAAGGATATTCTTGCCATTGAGGAAGTTCAGCAAAGGTTTCCCAGACCTACTCCCTGGATGGCAAGAAAAACTGGATTGACTGGGCTAGTACTCACTGGAATTTAGAAGAATGAGTGGGGATCCCATAAAAACATTTAATCCTGGTGGGACTGGACAGGCTAGATGCAGGAAGAATGTTCCCAATGTTGGTGAAGTCCAGAACCAGAGGTCAGAGCCTAAGGATAAGGGGTAAGCCATTCAGGACTGAGATGAGGAAAAATTTCTTTGCTCAGTGTTGTGAACCTGTGGGATTCTCTCCCACAGAAAGCTATTGGGACTAGTTCATTAGAAATATTCAAGAGGAATGTGAAATGGCCCTAGCGGATTAAGGGACCAAAGGGCAATGGAGAGAAAGTGGGAGTGCGATACTGAAATTGCATGATCAGCAATGATCTTATTGAATGGTGGTGCAGGCTCAAGGGGCCAAATGGCCTACTCCTGCACCTATTTTCTGCGACTGGATGCTTCTATTTGGGCCTGAAACAGGAATGAACTGTCTACAGAAGTAGGCGTTGTAGCTATCAGCATTGAATAAATATTGTCAATCCAACTTACATAGGAATGCTGATGAGGTCTCTGGCATACCTCTGCCATTTGAATTAACTTCAAATAATCCTTTTGTAAACATTTTCTACTTGAAACAGGTGGAGTAGCACTAGTAACAGCAGGATGAGTTAAGAAGTACATGAGAAATGTTCTACTGTGATCATAAGTATTGGACATGGTACTTCATGGCAAGATAATAGGGAAAGTCCCAGAACTTCAGCCAAATGTATTACAGAAGTGAGAAGTATCCATGCAAGCAGGATTTCTCCTTTGGGGAATGAAGGTCACTGCTACATGTTAAATCAGCTACACAAAAGTCATTATGGCATTGTCAGAATGGAGGTGATAGCCAGAAGCTATTTTTGGTAGCTAGATCTCCACTCTAAAATTGTGGAGAAGGTGGAACCAGACACAGAGATCTACACAGAAAAAGACCCTTCAGCCCATCGTACCTGTACTGGTCAAAATCAGTCAACTATTCTAAGAGATAGTAGGAACTGCCGATGCTGGAGCATCTGAGATAACAAGGTGTAGAGCTGGATGAACACAGCAGCCCAAGCAGCATCAGAGGAGCAGGAAAGCTGACATTTCGGGTCTAGACCCTTCTTCAGAAATTCATGAGAAACAACTATTCTAATCCTGTTTTCCAGCACTTAACGCATAACCTTGTATGCCTGGGTATCGCATGTGTAATTCTAAATTGTTCTTAAATGTTATGGGGGTTTCTGCCTCTACCACACTTAGAGACAATGAGTTCCAGTACCAAAACAAAAGCAGTTCTGAAGAAGGGTCATTGGATTCAACGTTCGCTCCAATCTCTCTGTAGATGCTGCCAGACGTACTGAGTTTCTTCAGTTATTTCAACATTTTGTTTCAGATTTCTAGTATCTGGAGTTTTGTGTTTTGGTTTTGAGTTCCAGATTCTCACCAAACACTTGGTGAAAATATTTTTCCACACAGCTGACCCTTACCTTAAATCTCTGCCCCCTGGTCATTGTTCCTTCCACCAAAGCGGAATATTTCGTCTGTCTACCTACCTATGTCAATCTCAATCTTCTTTGCTCTAAGCAAAACAACCCTGGTCTGTCCAATTTTGTACCTGAAACTGTCCAGCTTAGGTAACATCATGGTAAATCTCCTCTAAACCCTCTCCAATGCAATCATATCCCTCTTATAATGTAGGTTCCACAACTGCACACAATACTCTAGCTGTGGCCTAACCTTCCTTTTTCTGAAGTTCTAGCATAACTTCCCTGCTCCTAAACACTCTGCATCAACTAATAAAGTTACTTACATCCGATGCTTTCCAAGCCACTTTATCCACCTGCCCTGATACCTTAAGGGACCGGTGTATATGCACGCCAAGACTGCGCTCATTCTGTGAATCTGATGAAGGGTCTGTTTGAAGTTCTGAAGAAGGGTCACTGGACCCGAAACATTAACTCTGCTTTCTCTCCACAAATACTTCCAAACCTACTGAGATTTTCCAGCAATTTTTGTTTTTGTTACGTCTGATTCCCAGTGCTTCCCAAAGTCTTACCGTTCGTCATATATTCCCTTGCCTTGTTTGTCCTACCCAAATGCATCTCCCATTTATCTACCTTGAATTTTACTTACCACTTGTCAGTCCATCTGACCAGTTCATCTATATCCTCTTTATTCAAAGATATCCTCCTCATCGCTCCACCAATTTTTATATCGTATTTTATGTTCTGCTTGCACAAGAGTTTGCAATCTAACTCCATTAGTGCCGTTACACCCATGGGAATGGCCAAAACAGCTACAGAAAAGAATCTATATTGAAAGACAAATATGTTGTAGTGGTTGACACAGAGACCAAATAGCCTGAAGTTGCCATCATGGAAATAGTTCACAATCTATGCAGACTAACCAAAGCAGAACTGAATTCAGCGTAACTGATCAGTTCCTTATCACTCAGCCAAAAATTGTTGGCAGAAACATTTTTTTTACTCAATGAAACTTTCCTTAAAGATAACTCAAGAACAAGGATTACTATCCAAAAACGGAGCCAATTTTTGTTAACCTACCAGAACACAACCCAGTCAACAACTCAAAGTTCTCCAGTATTGTTCATGGCAAAGTGTCACTTATCCCACAGCATTTGATTTACTGAAATCATCCATGATAAAGGACCTCGTTGACAAGAAACAACAATCAGATTTTTCCAGTGACAAACAAGGCCAAACGCCACATTTCCCAAAAAGGGGTTAATTGTTGGCAGCACAGATTTGACTGGTTCTGTACAGGTGAGAGAGGATGTAGTTTGGATCAGCTCTTGGCAAGAATGAATGTGCCAGGATCAACATTAATAGATGATCCGCTAATAACTGTACCAGATAGAGACCCGGTTATACATGAGGACAGAACAGTTACTCGGACATCTGAGCGAGGCAGTACTGTAGCAGTGAATACCACAGTATTGTGTGAACTTCTCAACATTAAGTTGTTGCAGGAAAAAACAACAGATGACGTTCCAACTGCACTTTAAACGCCAGATGTTAAAGCTAACAAGAAAAGTAAATAAGAAAGAAATAACCAATAAGGTGATGCACTTTGGAAGAAGTAACAAGAGAAGGGAGTTCTCAATGAGTGTCATGACACTTGGTAGTTCAGATGAACAGAGCTAATTTGGGATGCTTGCCCACAAATCCCTGAAAGTGGCTGGGCAGGTTAATATTATAGTTAAGAAGACATATGGGACACTTGTGCTTATCAGTCGAGACATAGATTATAAGAGCAGGGAGGGTATGTTGGAGTTGTTTTAGTTAGGCCACAGCTGGAGTAACGTGTGCAGTTCTGGTCACCACACTATTGGAAGGATGTGATTGCACTGGAAGGAGTGCAGGGGAAATTCACCAGGATGTTAGCTCGGATGGAGCACTTTATCTACGAAGAGAGGCTGAATAAGTTAAGGTTGATTTCTTCGGAGCAGAGAAGGTTTCGGGGGGGGGTGCGGTCAGCGAGGTACTTGACAAAGGTATATAAGATTAAGGGGCACGTACAGAGTGAATAGAAAGCAGCTGTTCACCTCAGTCAGAGAGTCATAATAAGGATGTATAATTTTAAGGTTAAATGCAGGAGGTTTAGAAGAGATTTGAAGAAATTTTTTTTTCACCCAGAGAGTGGTGTGGGTCTAGAGTACAATGACTAGGACTGTATTTGAGGCAGATAACCATTAAACCTTTTAAAAAGTACTTGACAGAGCACTTGAAGTGGTATAAACATTCAAGGCTATGGCCTAGTGCCAGATGGTGGAACTAGTATAAATTTAGTTTAGCGTTTGACGTACAGACTTGATGGTTTAGAGGGATATGGGGCAGGATTTATATAGGATATACTATCAACCAACTTGATAGAATTCTTTGAGGGAGTGACAAAGTTGATAGATGAGAGAAGGGCTGTCGATGACATATACATGGACTTCAGTAAGGCATTTGATAAGGTTCCCTATGGTAGGCTGATGGAGAAAGTGAAGTCGCATGGGGTCCAGGGTGTACTAGCTAGATGGGTGGAGAACTGGCTGGGCAACAGGAGACAGAGAGTTGTAGTGGAAGGGAGTTTCTCAAAATGGAGAATTGTGACCAGTGGTGTTCCACAGGGATCCGTGTTGGGACCACTGTTGTTTGTGATATACGTAAATGATCTGGAGGAAGGTATAGATGGTCTGATTAGCAAGTTTGCAGATGACACGAAGATTGGTGGAGTAGCAGATAGTGAAGGGGACTTTTGGAGAATGCAGCAGAATATAGATTGATTGGAGAGTTGGGCGGAGAAATGGCAGATGGAGTTCAATCCAGGCAAATGCGAGGTGATGCATTTTGGAAGATCCAATTCAAGAGCGAACTATACAGTAAATGGAAAAGCCCTGGGGAAAATTGATGCACAGGGAGATCTGGGTGTTCAGGTCCATTGTTCCCTGAAGGTGGCAATGCAGGTCGATAGAGTGGTCAAGAAGGCATAGGGCATGCTTTCATTCATCGGATGGGGTACTGAGTACAAGAGTTGGCAGGTCATGTGACAGTTGCATAGGACTTTGGTTCGAACACGTTTGGAATACTGCGTACAGTTCTGGTCGCCACATTACCAAAAGGATGTGGATGCTTTGGAGAGGGTGCAGAGGAGGTTCACCAGGATGTTGCCTGGTATGGAGGGCGCTAGCTATGAAGAGAATTTGAGTAGATTAGGATTATTTACGTTAGAAGGATGGAGGTTGAGGGGGTCTTGATTGACAAAATCATGAGCGGTATCAACAGGATGGACAGCAAGAAGCTTTTTCCCAGAGTGGGGAACTCAGTTACTAGGGGTCACGATTTCAAGGTGAAAGGGGAAAAGTTTAAAGGAGATATGCGTGGAAAGTTCTTTACGCAGAGGGTGGTGGGTGCCTGGAACGCGTTGCCAGCGGAGGTGGTAGAGGCGGGCACAATAGCATCATTTAAGATGTATCTAGACAGATACATGAACGGGCAAGGAGCAGAGGGATACAGATCCTTGGAAAATAGGTGACAGGTTTAGACAGAGGATCTGGATTGGCGCAGGCTTGGAGGGATGAAGGGCCTGTTCCTGTGCTGTAATTTACTTTGTTCTTGATATCTGGTGAGCATTGATGAATTGACTGAACGTTCTGTTTCTGTGCTGTATATCCCTGTGACTGTATAACTCTACCTAATTTGAAGACTGCGTATTTTCATTTTTTATTTTCTAAGAATATATAGTAGTTTCATACAATTGAGTAGCTTCCCATGCTAGTTCAGAGGGTATTTAGGAGTTGACCACATCACTGCAGATCTAGAGTGTCATGTAGGCCGGATCAGTAAACAGATCTAGAAACTCAAAGCTGAGATGCGCTTGCTGAGCCTGGAGCAGGCCTCTGGTAGTGGTGTTTAGGCAGCTGGCGGAGAGGTCAGCATGGGGAATGGCCTGATATCAGCTGGTAAATCGTGGAGGCAACGTTGACGAGGTGGAGACGTGATGTTTCGAATGCCTGCTGCGGTGGTTATAGTAGTTCCTCATGGTCATTGGTCCTTAGAATGGCTTCTGCACAGCCTTGTGGCTTGGGATTTCAGCAGTCCAGCGTGGATAGCCTTTATGGTGGCAGCTTCGGGCTCGGTATTCCGGTGGCCTAATATGGCAGTCTTGCAGTGGTACTGTCCTTACCTAAACCTAGGAGTCGTGCATTGAACTAAGATGGACTTTGTCTTAGTTTTTTTTCCTTACCTATGTCTTCTGCTATTAATATAGGCGCAGTGGTACGGTGACCTAAACACTTCCTTGATTTTATTTTGTGAAAATGTGACTAACTGATTATTCTATTTACGAGAATTCCTGAGAGTCAGACAATGGTCACTTTTCGATCAGTAGAGACAAAGATGTAGCAGACACTGAATAGGTGCCCTGAGCTGCCTGCTACTTTAACACATCACCCTGTTCCCTGGCCAACATCTCTTTTCAGAGATAGTAAGAACTGCAGATGCTGGAGTCAGAGGTAATGCAACGTGGAGCTGGAGGAACACAGCAGGCCAGGCAGCATCAGAGGAGTAGGAAAGTTGAAGTTTCGGGTCGGGACCCTTCTTCAGAAATGGGAAGGGTGAAGGGAGCTCAGAAATAAATAGAGAGGGGAGGGGTGGGGCTCGGCAAGGTAGGTGGGATGGTGATAGGTGAGTGCAGGTAGGGATGGTGGGGGTTGGTCAGTGGGGAGGGGCGGATAGGTTGGAGAGAAACTGAACAGGTTGTGCTAGGTCAAGGAAGTGGGGATGAGAGGGAGGGTTGGTCATGGAATGAGGCCAGATGTGGGGAGATTTTGAAACTGGTAAAATCCATATTTAGGCCATTGGGCTATAGACTCCCGAGGCAGAGTATGAGGTGCTGTTCCTCCAGTTTGTGGGTGGCGTCATTGTGACACTGGAGGGGGACCAGGATGGACATGTCACCCAGGGAGTGGGAGGAGGAGTCGAAATGGTTCGCGATCAGAAGGTGTTGCCATTTTTTGCGAACAGAGTGCAGGTGCTCTACAAAACGGTCTCCGAGCCTCCGCTTGGTCTCATGAATGTAGAGGAGGCCACACCAGGAGCAGCGGATGCAATAGACCACGTTGACGGATGTGCAGGAGAACCTTTGTCTAATGTGGAAGGTTTGGTGCCTTGAATGGAGGTGAGCGGCGAGGTGTACGGGCAGGTGTAGCACTTCCTGCGGTTGCAGGGAAATGTGCCAGGGATGGTGGGGCTAGTGAGGATTGTGGAGTGGACAAGGGATTTGTGGAGAGAGCAGTCCCTATGAAAGGCAGGTGTTGGGGGCCAAGGAATTGGAAGTCCTGGAGGAGGTGGAGGGTGTGGGTGGTGTCCTGTATGTAGATGGGGAGTTCGTGGACCAGGGGAGAAAACAGAGTCAAGGTAAGCGGAGTAAGTTCAGTGGGGCAGGAGAAGGCAGGGACAATGGGTCGGCCGGGAGAGTCCGATTTGTGGATTTTGGGAAGGAGATGCAAACAGGTGGTGTGGGTTTGGAGAACAATGAGGTTGGAGGCTGTGGGGTGGGAGGTCACCCGGGGTGGAGAGGGAAATACATCTTTGACTGTGGGGCCGATTGTAGGTGGTGGAAAATGATACATTGGATACGGAGGTTGGTGGGGTGATATGTGAGGACAGGGGAATTCTGTTTTTGTTTTCATGGGGGAGAGCAGATGTGAGGGCAGAGTTGCAGGAAACTCAAGAGTTGCGGTTAAGAGCATTTTCGACCACCAAAGGGGGGAAATTGTGGTCCTTGAAATAAGAGGACATCGGGGATGTTCGGGAGTGGAATGCCCCACCTTGGGAGCAGATGCAGCAGAGACAGAGGAAAAGGAAGTAGGGGATTGTATTCTTGCAGGAAGGTGGGTGAGAGGGGGTATAGTCTAGGCAGCTCTGGGAGTCGGTGGGCTTGAAATAGATGTCGGTTTCAAGGCAGTCACCAGAGATGGAGACGGAGGCCTAGGAAGGAGAGGGAGGTATCGGAGATGGACCAGGTGAACTTGAGGATGGGGTGAAAGGTGTTAGTAAAGTTGATGAACTGTTCAAGCTCCTTGTGGGAGCATGAGGCCGATACAGTAATCGATGCAGCGGAGGAAGAGGTGGGGGATAGTGCCAGTGTAGCAGCAGAGGAGGGACTGTTCCGCGTATCCTACAAAGAGGCAGGCATAGTTTGGGCCCATGTGAGTTACCATGGCCAGCCCCTTAGTCTGTAGGAAGTGGGGGAGTTAAATGAAAGTTGTTAAGGGTAAGGACAAACTTGGTTAAGTGCTTGAGGGTGTCAGTGGAATGGGACTGGTTGGGCTTGAGAGAGGAAGAGGCAGACGGCTTTTAGGCCATCCACGTGGGGAATATAAGTGTACGGGGGTTGGATGCCCATAGTGAAGATGAGGTGTTGGGGGCCAGGGAATTGGAAGTCTTGGAGGAGGTGGAGGGCATGGGTGGTGTCATGGACGTAGGTGGGGAGTTCATAGACCAGGGGGGAGAAAACAGAGTCAAGGAAAGCAGAGATAAGTTCACTGGGGCTGGAGCGAGCAGAGACAGTGGGTCGGCTGGGACAGTCAGGTTTGTGGATTTTGGGAAGGAGATAGAAATGGGCGGTGCTGGGCTGGGGAACGATGAGGTTGGAGGCTGTGGGTAGGACATCACCTGAGGTGATGAGGTTGTAAATGGTTTGAGATGATGTTTTGGTGGTCAGGGGAGGGGTCATGATCGAGGGAGCAATAGGGTGAGGTGTCAGAGAGTTGGCACCTGGCCTCAGCTATGTAAAGGTTAGATGCTATGAGACCTGCTGAGCTTTTTCAGTAACTTCTGTTTTTATTTCTGATTTACAGTATCTGCAGTTCTTCTGGTTTTGATTTTTTTTTTTAAAGAAAGTTTCAGTGTTAGTCGTGGATGCTTCAGTTGTATCAAGAGATTGAAATGCCCAAAGAAACAGCAATCACAAATACCGAAGTGGCCAATGAATTCCCTGTCCATTTGAAGAAAGTCATTGAAGAGGGTTGCTACTAAACAACAATTTTTTTTAATATTCATGTTTTAGAAATTAATGCCAGAGACAACATACATTTCAAGAGAAGAGCAAATGGCATTAGGATTTAAAAATGCCAAACAGTCCTTGACTTCTGCTTAGCGGAAGGGCTACAGAAGATTTTAATTTGTACTTTTATTGTTGTACTGAAATTGAAGATTTATTCGATGGAACATCCGTGCATCACTTCCATTGAAATACAAGAAAAAAAGGCATCTGAATGGTGAGCATGCTTTCAAGAATAGTTCTCACGATGTGCTATTCCCTGTTTGGAGGGCATATTGTGCTTAACAGTAATATGGACCTACCCCCAGCAAGTGGACATAGCAGTTCAAAAAGGCTGCTTATCACCACCTTCATAAGGGCAACTAGGATGTGCACCGGCCCAGGCAGTGATATCCCATCTCATGAATGAATTAAAGACAACTTATCTACTTACCCTGCTATCTTCAGGAATCTGTGGTTATGCACACCAAGATCCATCTGATCTTCAGTACTTTCCAGGGTCCTAACATTCATTGTATGATCCCTTGACTAATTAGCCCTTCCCAGATACGTAGAACACACTTTTCCAGTTTGTTTTGCCACTGCTGTGCCCACCTGATCAGTCCATTAATATCTTGCTGCAGTTTACAGCAATCCATCTCACCACTCACCACCCCACCAATGTTCATTTCATTCACAAAATTCTTGATTCAATTTTCTACATTCTGTATATTCTGTACACTTAAGTCTCAATCATTAACACCCTAAGCCGCAAGTGTGCCAGTATCGAGTCCTGTGTAACTACACTGGAATTAAACTTCCAAACTATCATTGTTGTCTGCTTCCAGCCTGTACCAATTTTGGATCCAACATGTCACTTTGTGACATGGCGGAAGTGTCGGAGGATGATGCGTTGGATTGCAGGTGTCGGGGCA